>APFE031492628.1:5383-24865 GCA_000404065.3 Pinus taeda | reverse complement strand
AACAATAATAATGCAAGGGCACAATAATAATAATAGTGGGCTTCTATGGGGCTCCATAGTAACAATATGGGCACTACATGGGTACATCAATATAATGAGTGGGTTGTACTAATAACAATAAGGGGTTACTCTAGTAGTATAGGGGCCTAACAACTAAGCTTGGCACCTATATGTGAACAAGAAGCATCAAGTGGAAGTTGTTGATCTATAGTTTCCTCAAACTCAAGCATCATAGTGTTTTGTCTTGTTAAGATGTCAATTTGTCTCTACCCTATTTTGTATTATATGGGTACCTGTGTAAATTGTAATATTATTTGTAATTATGTTGTAAGTGAAATTTCAAGTGTCAATATTGGAATATGAAGAGTCATGAAGTAATGTAATGAGTCATTTTTTAAATAATTTGAGGAGTCATGAGGGTAGTCCAAAGGTCATAAAGGGGAGTTGAAGAGTCACCCCACTCTTGTTAAAAATAGAAAATGATAACTCATGTAAAGGGATTTTGGGGGCCAAGCGTTTGGCTAGGTTTAAGCTTAGGAAGAGCTTGGTAGTATTGTGAAGATCCTTGGCTCCTCTGTAGCGTAGATCGAGTATACTTCTTTCGAGGAGAAGGTATTATTGACTTTAATGTTCCATTATTGGGGTTGGTGGTCCATCAGTGGTGTATTTATGAATGGAACTTTCACTTATAATAAAACTCAAAGCCGACACACTTTCATGCATATGTTGTGAATATAGTAGGACTATTCTTATTGTATTTGCAATGTACGTTATTTAACTTGTGATTTTTTTTGTGAACTATTTCATTTGCATTTGTATGAATCTTGTTTAATGCATGTTGTTGTATTAATTCACCACCTTAACTTGTGGAATATTTTGCATGTTAGCTTGTCATGTCATTATTATGTTGTGTTTATTTCGATTTGTTTACTATTACAAACTTCCAAGAGGCACACTTCCTTTTCTTTTCATGTGCTAGAACTATCATGCATCACACTTGACCTTCTATAGGGTCACGCACTTTATCTCACACAAAGTTACTATACTTCACTTTATGCATTTTCAAAGTAAAGGCATAACAGTACCACCCACTTCTCGGACTCCTACTCCAAACGGTGTGTGGTCTAGTTTGGACTTCACATCGGGCAGATCCCTTGAACATTGGTGGGTCTAGCACCACCAACATTTCTGGCACTCCAAGGAGAGCTAGATGACAAGTTGAGCCCTTGAAGTTTGTTTTGAATTTTTTCACTTTTTAGTGACTTCCCCACAAATCATAACCCCAAAATGTTTTTCCAGACACACAAATATAAAAGTGTCGGCAAGAATTATTAATGACTTATCGAATTTAAAATTCAATGGTGAGGGCGAAACAACCTTATTTGAGCACACCGCCCATTTTCTTGATTTATGCACTAAGAACAATATCTATTTTCAGGATGTTAGTTATATGTTTTTCATTTTCACGTTTGAAGGGTGTGTACGAGAGTGGTGTAATACATTGCCTAATGAATCCATACACTCTTTACAACACCTTTTCACAAAGATATTTTGTGCCTTTGATATGTATGATTATAAAACTCTATGCAAGAAAATTCTGAATTTGTGAAGAGCACCTGAAGAATCTGTTGAGTATTTTCATGATCATTTTATTCATTTTTTATTTGAATTTCTAGAGGATGATGTTGATTGGTCTTTCTTGGTAGACAAAGTTTTATATCTTGTTCACATTTTAGAAAATCTGCACATGCTTGAATCTTTCAAGCCTCTCCCAACATGCCTCGGTATTGGAGCTTCTAAATCCACAATGATGAAGTCATTGTTCTAAGTGGCCCTTCATCCCCTTCTGATCAATCAACTCTACTTCTGTAGGTTGAGGTAGGAAAACTTGAGAATTCATATGCTAATCTACCACCCTTGTATCCCATCCCACATACTCTAAATTTCAGCACAGTTTTGGACTGCTATTCTAATGGTTATAATGAAGTGTTACCTCCTCATGCTCCATCATTGGGTCCCTCTCATCCTATGGATTGTGATTTTTTGTTTTAAAATGTTCCAAATCTCTCTTTTTGATGTTCACGAGGATCAATGTTTGGATGGAGTTGGTGTTGAGCATCCAACATACGATATCATTTATAGTGATCATGTATGGGAGCCCATAGATGAACAATAATTTATGATGAAGCATCTTTTTATTCCTTCTTCAACTCTCCCTGATCATCCTGACATTTTCCAAAATTCTATCATTCCTATTGAATCTTGTGAAAATCAAGTTTTGGTTGATGTTATGTTGATGGTGTTAGATCCGCCAACATTCAGGGGACCTCCCCGGTATAAAGTCCCAACTAGACCTCACACCATTTGGTGTAGGAATCCCATTTGGTATGATGGCTCAATTGGAATTATATTAAAGATATGCCTTAGCCCATTCTTGTCTACAAATGAGAGTGTTATAATTAGTATTCAAACAACGAGGTTCATGTTCTTGGTGAGTGCTTAGTGTAATTTGTGTCTAAGTTATTTCACTATAGAGGGAGAGGGTGAGAGTGAGTCTGAAGTCGAGAGCGGATAGTCCCAACTCAGGTAGAGACATAGATCACAACAAGATATATGCATCTTCTTGAAGACTAGTCCACACAGATGCAACAGTCACAAACACAAAGTGAACATATATAACATACAACACTCAGCGGAGTAGTCCACATGATCGCGACAGATGTTATAACAAGTTTACAAGAACGATTCTGCCTAGATTTTGGTAGAGAATTCTGCATGAGTGAGACATCAATAACAGCTGATACAACACATTTCCAACAACATATGCACTAAAAAAGTAGAAATAGTTCAACAATCTTAGTACAAGCTAAAATAACATGTATTACAAGCATCCAAATAATAGTCTCACAAATGAATACAATACATGTGTGAAAATGTGTTGGCATGTGATAAGCTTCTAAATAAAGAAAAAATTCCAAGTCACATTCGTACACCATACATCACTAACACTAGTAGTGGAGCATTGGAGCCAATGCTCACTCAAAGAAAAGATTACAGACTCTCAAGGCTATGGGAGAGGAGCCAAGCTAAAAATTCCTTTGCATGTACAAATGAGGGGGTTCATATAGAAAAGGGTGAAAATGGCCCTTGTGACTCTTTGAATTCTCTCATGATTCTTCGACTTACATGACCCTTTGACTTAAATGAATATTTAAATTGATATGTGGATTTCTTGGAATTCGACGTTACATTATATTGATTACACAAGTATGCCCCAAAGTACTCATGTGGTCGAGGTGACTAATGACACAACTCGACATGATACTACTGGTAAGCACATGTGGGCTGTGATGTTCATGTCCAATTGTTGTGCTACTGAGTGATGAGTATGCTCGTTGTGTACCATAACTTCACCTCCACATGGCAAAGCATGCAGTGTCTTTGATGGTGTTGGTGTTCGCTTGATGGTTCATGCATGTGCATGTGTCTCCTTTGCTTGTTACTTAGTATGCTTCATGTCTTTTACCAACCACATGAAAGTCTTCTAGCATGTGCTCATTGTTCATCCCATTCGTTGTTGAATTGTGCCTCATCCATGCACCTATTTCTGAAATCACTCACGACAAGATGACATCAAATCCATAAACCCCATAGTATACCATGATTCATTTTCTTTTGTTTCTGGATGCAAGTGACTGGGAAAGAGGACAATATTTTGAAACAGTGTAGAGCACATGTTAGTCTAGGATGTGAGGCTCTAGGATACTATCGAGAAAAAATGCATAGAGGTCCTTTAGAGGTTGGGTTGAGCAATCTGAGATGATAGCGACATCTTCAGGATATGTCTCAGCTAGTAGCCAGAATTATGTGGTTTTTTCGGGGAAGGAAATGCGAGTAGGAGGCCGCACTGGCAGTGAAAACTGTGTAGTTTTCTAGAGGAGGCCACAATCAAGATCTGAAATCCTGTTGAGTAGAAATGTGTAGTTTTGGGAGGCATTCAAGAAGGACATGACTGCATAATTTATGGGCTAAGCACGCTGGGTAGCAGGTGGAATGTCAATGAAGATTGTGCAATTTTCATGAATGGAGAGTAGGCTAGTAGGGGGACTGCCCAACAAAACTTCACAATTTCCTAGGACAGTGCAGTGATAGGCAACAGGTGTCTATCCCTCATGTCTACGTAGTTTCTTCAGATAGTGTAGGCATGAAGGTTGGACAACCACTACATAGTTTTCAAGATGAGTGTAGCCTTGGGTCACTGCTCAAGTCAAATTTTCTCATTAACAAGAAAAAGGATTGATGGATAGGCCTATTGTCCAAAGTGCAGAATGAGATGGCTGGATGGGAAACTCATGCGTTGTTTTGGGTGACATTCAAATATCTTGATTCTAGAATTGCATAGTGTTCATTCCCTGTAAGGCAGTCTGAAGCTTTGCGCAATTTTAGGAAGCAATGCTTGGTCACTAAGGGTTGAGACTACAAAGTGTAGCTCAGTGGAGGTCCAGTTGATGTAAGGTAGTTTGGTCGATAGATCTTCGAAAAAACAACTAAGTATGTCAGCGAATGGACACGTGTATACATGACCTTCCAAACACACACTCAGCATGACTTGATGGCAATACATGTCAAACCAACAAGACAACATGTCTCAATGTGACTATCTAAAGGTTGAAAGTGATAAGTGTGTAACTTGTAATAGATCATTGAATGATTATGATGAAACTTTCACGACAATTTTTACAACATTATGTGTGAGCATGACGAGTGTTTACATAGTCGAAACAAATCATGAACGCAAATAGAAACCTTCAATATCACTAGAACAAGGTCACAAGCATGACATAGAAATCAACATGTCAAAGATGACAGTTGGTCAAACAAGTGAAAAGGAAGCAAGACTTGTAAAGAAAACACACGAAATGACTTTTGTGTTTTCACAGATGCATGTTGCTAGAGACATGATGATATGAAAATCACAAGCAGTCCTACAAACTCAACTAAGAGATGTACTTCGAAATGTGTTTTTCACTTACCATACTTACCCTTGAGATGATCATGCATTTGAAAAATTTTGCATGCAGTCCTAACCTTTTTCCATCAATAGGTCTCTTGGTCCTTCCCCTCATCTCCTTGGGAGTTATCTCAGCATGTCATCTTTTCTTGTAGTCACTAAGAGATAGATCAATGCAGTTTCAGCAGGCAGTGACTACTGCTAGGATGAATCCCGGGGAGACCCATTTGCGCAATTTCTAAATGCAAGACTGATCCAAGTAGATATTGGTGGCTACCTACCAATTCCACTTAAAACCCCACCATTTTTTATTTTGGTTTTAGAGTTTCCTTAATTGTGGCACAGTTTACTATTTTTAGTAGTTTTTTTGGGTCTTGAGCTTCTGGAGGAGTTTTAAGGCCCTAAATGATGTTTTTTGGGAAAATTAGGAGAAACAAGGGTTAATGGACCCATGTCGCTTTCCAGAAACTTATAGTCCCCAGATAGATCTTTCTAACAAGGTATTATGCACATTAAACAAAGATCGTATGCCAAAGTTACACTCCTTGGAAGTTGATGTACCAATATACCCAGACAAGACCCATAGTTTTGCACTTCATATCCTAGGGTTAGGTTTTTGTATGTTTAGGGTTTTCCATTGTTTCTCAACAATAAATAGGCCTACAAGCCTCATTGTTAGATAGTTCAGAAGGATGTAGCCTCCACATCTCTCCTCAGAGATAAGATACAATTGCCCGAGATAGTTTATTTCCATTTACGTTTGTAAGAATTTTTCAGTATTTTACATTAATGAAATGAAGTATTATTTATACTACATCTATGTATTTATGGTTATCTTTGTAATTTTTTGCATTCCTATTTAAATTTGGATCATTGGTATCATATTGGTCTGCTCTTTCTCTGTTTTTCTTTGCATGTCCCCAACAAGGTTGGGATATAAGGAGTTAGGGCTTGAGCTGGTCGAACCTTTGCAAGGCAAGCCTTGGAAATCCCAATGGCTTCCCATGGCATATGAAAAGAAAGATGAAGGGGAAAGAGATCCTATCAAAAGCTTGCTCAAAGAGGCCCTCAAGTGATAAAGGAATGTGATGATGGACAACTTTTCCCAGATCCTTCAGCGGCTACCCAGGGGCGACGCATCTACTTCCAACAACTACTCTAAAAGCATCACACCCTTTAAGGTACAAGTTAACTTTGACACTCCCTTATTTAGGGTCAGATAGATGTGGATGATGTAGATAAATGGTTAATTATGCTAGAAGAGTATTTTTTTGTTCATGATTTTTTCGGTCGGGAAAGGATTACTTTCGTTCTTCTCAAAGCCACCTCCCATGTCAAGGATTGGTGGGAAACCAACTACGAGAAAAAGGATGAAAGTACACCCTCACTGTTTTTAGCTACACCCACTTGGAATTCATTCTGGAATTCCATCAAGGAGTAGTACTATTGTGTCAAAAGCTATGAGGATAAATACATAAAGTGGACCATGCTACAGTAGGGAAGGGACCAAGATGTGCCAGAGTTTACCAATATTTTTGATACCCTTCACACAAAGTTGTGTATCAAGGATTCTGAGTTGCATTTTGTACTCAAATATAGCGGCTTCCTACACAGGTATAGCCAGGACGAGGTGGATTTCCTGGACATATCCTCATTTAGCATAGCGTATAGATACACTATCAAGATTTAGCAGAAGTTTAAATAGAAGAAGTGAGACTTTGGATTTGCAAATCTAAGGCAAGGGAAAAGCACCCCCAAACCGCTAAACAAAGGACAAAGCTAAGGAGAGGTGGCCCAAGACAACCCACCAAATCTACAAGCAAATAAGAACACCACGAAGCCAAACAAGGACATGGGAAAGTAGTGTGAGTTCCATAAGAGCTCCACAAACAACACAAGTAAGTGTCAGGCCAAGCAGTCACTAGTGGCCGAGCTAAAGTCTTCAGAATCAGATGCATGTTTCGACTCTGAGTCAGAACCCAATAAGGGGAATGACAAATGGAAGTAGATTATTGATGCAGAGCCCAATGCCACCGTTGCCAACACGAAGATCCAGGAGGAGGAACCTAAAGATCTAGAGGAGGAGTGCCGCTTCCACTCCCAGATGTGGGTAAAGGGATCCCCGCTGCAGTTCATTGTCGACAGCGGAAGCCAAAGGAACCTCATTTCGACAGAGGTCCACTAGTACAAAAAGGCTAATTAGTTACTAAAACACTGACTAAATTTTGTATATAAATGATTATTTTTCGGTCGGTGAGTAGTAGAAGCTAATTTATAGTATCTTATAGCATGACCAACTTTTAGTTGCTTTTAGCTTAGTCATTAATTTATTGTCTCAATTTTATCATCTAACAGTATATTTATTCATAAATTTGGTCATTAATTTAGCTATTGATTTAGTCATTAGTTGCCACAATTAAAGACCAAATATATTACTATATGATCCTCTGAGAAAACCAATTAATGACCAAAGAAATATGACGAAAATGTTGGTTGTGTTATAAGATACTGTAAATTAGCTACCAATAGTCATATATATGCAAATTTTAGTCACCGTTTCAAACCACTTAGTGACCAAAGAAATATGACTATATTTTTGTCGTGTTATAAGATACTATAGATTAGCTACTAATGGTCAAATATATGTAAAATTTAGTTGTCATTTGTAATGAAAAATTAATCATTTGCAGTACTCATTTATATTTTTTTGGTAGTTTCATATTCATTATATAAATGACTAATTTAGTATTTTATATTCATTTCATTATTTTCATTAATAATCATTATAAACAACTAGTTTAGTCATATATTCATTTTATTTGTGTTCATCATTAATCAATATAAACTACTAATTCAGTAGTTTTAGATTGATTTTATGTGTTCATTTTAATAAGCATAGATTAGTTCGTATGATTCTACGTCTAAATTAAAAAAACATCATACAGTGTGAATTGGTTCATCTAATATGAAAATTCAAAATTACATATGTTAGTTAAAATACTAAACAATATCAAGTGCAACTATAAATAATTTCAACCACATAAATTATATTATATGAAATGTTGAGTATTACAATATCAGTTTCCAACTTAACATTGGTTGGACTAAAATTTACACATGAAATGCTTTTTCATCACTATAAAACATTATCATTGTGTTCTCAAGTCATTTCATTCAACAACTATGAATACTTGATCATTAGTCTCTATGTGTGTGTCTTATAACGGATATTGGCTTTAAGGGTACCACTAGACTGATTCTCTTCTCTTTGTTTTTGCATTTTCCGCTCCAGTGTTAGTGTTCTCTTTATTTAAATCCTGTTGCTTACCATCAATACTGAGTTCCTTTTCTGAAAACAAAAGAACCTAGAATGCAAAGTGTAATACATGAAATATGATGAATAGTAGAATATAAATGAAAGTAGACTATAAAGGATTTATATTACATATACCTCAACATCAAGAATGTTAAATCCATTCTTCCATATAAGAGTAAGAAACTCGAACAAGTTTTCTTCAGTTGAGAGATAGTGGCCACTATGTGGCCATATGACCTGTATAAACAAATAAAAATCACCATAGAAAAGAACACCTTAGTAACTTAGTATTCAACCTTCAGGGAAAGCTTAGGCACAATCATGTCAACTAAGTTACATTCTAACAAGCTCAAGATGTAAATAACTTGTTAAAAAAAATAATCTGAGGTGTGATGTATAATCCTTGTCATTTTATTCACAACAACAATTTGTTGTCTAATGCAAGAAATTGTTCAAGTATATAAACAACATGTTCTCAAATAACAACATGAAAGTAAACATTTCTAATAATCATGAAAATATTTCAATACAAAAAAGTTAAAAGGATTTCAATCAATATCATGTAATAATGATTTGGTCTTCAAGCATGGGTTATTGTTTAAACATACATAATACCCAGTACTTTCAATTTCATAGTTAAAATACAAAGAAAAATCGAAATAAACATTCAAAATACAATCAAACAATAAAGAGAGGATATCCTGGAATGGACATTGCAATTATAAAAAGAAAAATGACCTGTCCATCGATATCTTATCACGTATTCCTAAGACATTTACTTGCCCAAAATAACCATGAGGTGAAAGAATCATAACATTAAGAACCATAGGAATACTTACTAGAAACATTTCCAAAGTCGATAGCTGAAGTGCCTGAAGGATCTCCAACAACAAATGAATTGTATCCAAGACATGATCTCTATATTGTCTCCCCAGCCTTTTTCCAATCACATTTCATGTAACCTGCCCACACCAGAGTCAAGTAACAATCAAATGAAGGAATTGACATTTGTTTTTATCTTTTATATTTATAAACTTTGAATATAATTTTTTTTGGTAATGTATTAAGTGGTATTTAAAACCTTCCTATCATGAGAATGTATCAATCAGGTAGAACATCAAAAGAAATTGACCTCAATGAGGTCCTCTAACAATTTCTACAATACCAATATTTGTCTTGTTGTGATATCTTGGATAGAAAAAAGAACATATTTGCAAACGAAAAAGCCATATATTACTTGTGTTCAAACTATACATATGGCGTATTGTTAGGTACCTTTTTAAGATGTACCTCTACCTTCACCAAAGCATATTGTAGCTTGGTTAAAATCTTTATCCTTTCATTCAATATCAATTTTAATAAGACAAATTTCACACATTATTCTTTCCCATTTCTCAACATGCTGGATATGACAAATTGAAAGTCACATAAAAGCAGGAGAAAACCATTTTCTAACCAAAACAAATAAATAAACAATGCCTCTAATAAAACTTCACACTTCAGAAATTACTCTGCCACATGCTCAGACTAAAGGTGATATTCTTTGAATCATCTTTACATCATATTTAATGGTGTATTCGTATTTTTACCATGATTTCAACTTGGTGCTAAAAGAAATATATAAATCCAGGTTATTATCAGTGAACTTCAAGTATAACTCAAAAAAATAATGTCATTATAAGGTATGGAGAGAGAAATATCTTCATAACTAGGATTCTCTATTTTAGTTTGGTTTGAGTTGAGTTGGTATTTGAATAGATAGTTTTCTCTAAAGAAGTGAAATAGAAAGATGAGAATCGAAATAACCTTGTGAAATTTTAATTAATTCATATTATATATCTCTAAAACAACTAGGTGATCCTTCTCCACTATTTGATAGAGATTTATTGGCATAGAATAATAATGA
Organism: Pinus taeda; assembly: GCA_000404065.3. Classification (NCBI taxonomy): domain Eukaryota; kingdom Viridiplantae; phylum Streptophyta; class Pinopsida; order Pinales; family Pinaceae; genus Pinus; species Pinus taeda. Next base: position 14,632 of record APFE031492628.1, on the reverse strand, counting down.
ATTAACTATCAAACACAATGATGCAATATATTAACCAAGGAAAGAAAAATAACATGGATTTGGTATTTGTGTGCTCGAATGAAATCCAACAATGGTTTTGTTCTTTCTTTATCATGAAATAGTTATGAAGACAAATGTTGGTTTAGAAATTGAACTCCATTACTAATAGGAGATGGTCGCGTTTGGTAAATAAAGGATGAATTGAAGGGATCAATATCTAGTTCCAATACATAGATATCCTTGTCACTACAAAATACAAAGTTTTCATCATTTCCTTATCCAGGTAAAAAGAAAATTGAGTTTGTATTTGTGCATTTGTGATAGTATATTGAAAAGAGAGCACTAGTGGAAATCACAGTGTGTTGTCCCATTATTCAACCTAAAAGAAAACTTATATATTCAGTTGTTGACTACAGTGGAAATGAAATGTGAAACCAACTCAACTTGATCTTTACATCACATAGTCATAATGAGCTAGTACAATAGAATCATGCTAACTCATAAATAAGAGATGATAAAAAAGAATAATGGAACATCATTTCCTGCCACATAATTGGCATGAATAAAATTTCCACATAATTCATCCAAAAAAAGAGAAGAACTTATGGAAAAAGAACATATCATTAGTGTTCTATACCCTCTTTAACACATGTAGCCTAGGGAAGTAGAGGAGGCCAAATGTAGCAGGATACCAATTGTGTGGGATATAAAAACAGAAATGTGGAAAAACATGCCTGCCAATTCACAAAATATCACTCTAAATAATACAACATGTTGAGGATAGTAATGATGAAAATAGATCATTGTTAAGTTATGGTATGTTCTATGGTTAGAGAAATTTACTTTTTGTTCTTATTATTATTCATAGATTGTCAATCACATGTGCATAAGTAAAGTGCAGATAGAAAATTAAATTATCAACATGAAACAAGCCAAGATAAGAGACACAAGATGTGGTGGCTAGCCAAGGACAAACCCCACAATGTGTGGGGAAACACTTTGATCAAATATTCTTTTATCCTCAATAATTTAGTAGAGAGAAATGATACAATAAATCTGATTTATATTAGCAGTAGCAAACCCTAGATTAGAAGCATTAGCATTAGCGACTTCATCGTCAAAATTACGGCAGTCGATATCTCGCAACCCGACCGTTGGATCGACTTGATTCCACCACCAAAAAATACAACCTTTAGAGGAGGTCCAGATGAACCTCCAACATAGTTCAGAGCAGGATATCTAATGGTCAACACTGGTCAAACTTTGGATCTACAGTTGTAGCTTCAGGTTCAATAGCTTTCCTTCCACATGTGTGTGTGAGAGTCTCTTTTCTGCATAGTAGAGAAGAGCCTCTTTTCTCCGCAAGAGAGAGAGATGTGACGAGATGAGTGAGTGAAAATTAGGAAAAGTCCTCCTATATTTATATACAATTGATGATGTTTGAATAGATGCAACTAGTGGTATTTTGAGCCTACATGAGTTGTAGGGTGGCTTGATAATAATTCCATAATCAAAATAAATTCATATCTCCATAAATAGTTATCGGAATTGGATGATCTTTAGATCAATCGTACACCACTAAATGAGAGGAATCTAATAAAAAAATTATCAGCCATGAATAAGATGACCCACATGAAGTTTGGCCCTAGTTTCCAATTTTAACACTCCCTCTCAACTAGGGAGAACTTCATCTGAAATTTGTCTGTCGGTCGCTACTATTCATCCATCAAAAGCACTGGCTTATACAGCCTGACCCTTGCCTTACTCTGCTCTATTCTTCCTATTCTGCTTTGCCTTATTCTGCGTTGTACTGATCTGTACTACTCTGATTTGTTTCCCTCTGCTCTATTTTTCTCTGCTCTACTTTGTTCTATTCTGCTCTGCTTTTTTCTGAATTATGAAGAAGAAGAAATCATCGAGGATGTATCATACTGACTCAAAGTCAGTCTTAGAGTATGTACCACTAGTCCCAGACCAGTATCATCCTCCATTGACTCAAGGTTAATCTCAGAGTGTGTACCACTAGTCCATACCAGTCTCAACGGACCCAAAGTTAGCATCATAGCAGGTACCACTCCTACCACTAGTCCCAGACTAGTATCACAGTCTCAGAGAGTGTGCCACTGGTCCCAGACCAGTCTCAACTGATCCTAAGTCAATGTCATAGTATGTAACACTCTCACTGGTCCCAGACCAGTACTGCACTGACCCAAGGTCAGTTTCACAGTATGTACCACTCGTCCCAGACCGGTACTGCATTGACCCGAAGTCAGTTTCAGAGTATGTACCACTAGTCCCAGACGAGTATTGCACTGACCCGAGGTCAGTCTTAGAGCATGTACCACTGGTCCCAGACCAGTCTCAACCAACCCAAAGTTAGCATCATAGTGGGTACAACTCCTACCACTGGTCTCAGACCAGTATCATTGATCCTAGATCAATGAAGGTTATCTTAGTGTAGGGAATATGATAGATACAATGATGTGTCCATTGGTACTACTATCGCCCCTAACTTCATTTCTCTACTCATTGATCAGACGAGATGTACTTCCCATGAGTCCCTGATTGCATGAGTAGGATTCCTTCACAGGAGAACTTAATCAGTCCCATCCTCACAGGATAAATAATCATCCTTCTGCACAATCGCCATGGATAACACATTATCTAGGCCTCCTAGGAGAACTAATCATCCTGCTACATAATCATCATGGAGAACACATCATCCAGACTTCACAGGAGAACCAATCAGCCTGCTACATAGTCATCATGGAGAACACATCATCTAGACCTCACAGGAGAACCAATCATCCTGCTACATATTCGCCATGGGGTGTACATGTATACCACCAGGGGATGGTGAATAATCCCTTAGTCATATGTTGCTCCAAGAAGTACCCCGCACCCCCCCCTCCTTGGAGCTCCCAGAGCTCAATGCATCATACAGGACCCTCATTGGACGATGTTTGAACAACACCAACTTGTTCTCAGAAATTCAGGAATTTTACTTTCCCTAGAGTCTTTTTCATAATGTCAGTGACCTATTCATCTATACCGATATGTTGGAGCCTTATAGCTCCCCGTTGCACCATATCTCGAATATAGTGATACCTGATATCGATATGCTTGGAGCGATCATGAAATACAAGATTATCTATATATGAATCTGACTTTGGTTGTCACATAGCATCATGGTGGTATCCAATGTAAATCGAAACAGCTTACTGAAGAGCTTTCACAACGAGACTGCCTCACAGGAGGCCATGCTAGCATCAATATACTCTGCTTCGGTGGTGCTCAAGGCGACTGACTTCTACTTCCTGCTCATCCAAGATATTGAAGTAGATTCCAAGGAGAAACAACACCTAGAAGTGCTCTTATGGGCCTCCACATTGCCTGCCCAATCAGCATCAATGTATACAAGTAGTTTCACATCTCTGGAAATGTATCTTAACCGATAAGTGATTGTGCCATGAAGATATCTCAACATATTCTTGGCACCAATCCAATGTATGTGGTGATGTTCAACCATATGTTGACTCAATGTGTTGAGTACGAAGCATATATGTGGATGGGAGTTCGCTAAGAACATTAATGCTCCGACTAGTTGTTGATACTCCGTAGCATTTCGTAAAACAGGTCCAATAGCACTGCCACTTAACTTCTTGAAGTCAAGCTCCATCGGGGTAGTTACAGGCTTGTAGTCCACCATACCAAATATTTCTAGAATCTTCACCACATATTTTCCTTGAGATAGGAAAATTTCCCTTGGCTTCTACCACACTTCAAGTCCTAGGTCCTTCATTTCAAATTCAGAAGCCAACTCCCTCTTACATTCGTGAATGAGAGGGTATGCACCTATTGGAAAGAGTTCATCCACATACAACACCAGTATGAGAGGCTTGTCATCTCCAACCTTAAAGTAAAGGTTAGGATCAACTTCACTCCTAGTCAATCCTAGCTTCATCAAGTAGCTATCAATCCTCTCATACCATGCTCGGGGTGCTTGCTTCAGCCCATAGAGAGCTTTCTTCAACCTGCATACATGAGATTTTTGATCATAAATCTCAAATCCTTCGGGTTGCTCTACATAGACCTCTTCTTTGAACGAACCACGCAAGAACACAGCCTTGACATCCATCTGATGTAGGTTCCATCCTTGTGAAGCCGCAAGGGCTATGATCAAGCAGATGGTCGTATATCTAGCAATAGGTGCAAATATCACATCATTTTCTATACCTTCCTTCTGGGAGAAACCACGAGCAACAAAATGAGCCTTATACTTTTCAATACTTCCATCTGCTACATGCTTTATCTTGTAAAGCCATTTAGAAGTGAAAATGTTCTCATCTGGGGGTCCTGGAACTGCTTCCCAAACATCATTCTTCATAATAGACTCATAATCTTCGGTCATAGCATCCTTCCATACTTGATGCTTGACTGTATCTGAGAATTATGAAGGCTCATTTTGTGTGATTGTGCTCATGATGGTCAGATATCCTTGATACCTGTTAGGTTCCTTGCTTTCATTGAAGGTTCCTCGAGGTGCAGCATGTCTTTCAGCATCATCAAGTAGCCCCCTAAGCCATGTAGGCCTCTTCCTAGAAGAAGAATAATTAGGTGTATAGATAGGTTCCATAGGTTCCTCCACATCAAGCATTGTTACATCATCTACCCATAGAAATTTCTCAAGTCTTAGATCATGGAGCATGGCATGGACAACTTCCACAATCGTATGGTTCTTCCTTTCCACCATACCATTCTGCTCAGAAGTATATGGTGTAGTATTCTCCCTCTTAATGCTAGCCTCAAGTATGCCTAAGTGAACCAACTGTAATATATTGGAGGTTTTGCTTTGGCTTGAGGGGAATGGTCCCCTTTTGAGCTTTTCTTCGGCACATCTTGGAAATAAAACTTCTTTCTCTACTGGGAATTTAGGCATCCCGGTCACCATTTGTCTTACATCAGGTAGAGCATTATAACGAAGGTGGGGAAATCTCCGATGCTAAAGTTCGAACTGAAAATATGTGTCATAAGACATGACACCTAGCAGACTTCCATCGACTTGATATAATGAATCAACATGAAACCCAAGAGTAAAGGCATCTTTAACATTATATTTCCATACACGTACCTTTCCATTGTTGAAGGTCACCTTGTAGCCTTTGTCTTCCATTGCCAAGATGGACACCAGGTTCTTTTTGAGGTTAGGTACATATAATACATCCTGTAAGTGGATCGTATTAGCTTGATTCAATTTGACAGAGACATTTCTTATACCTTTCACAGGATATTTCATATTATCTCCAAGGACAATTTCCAGGTTAGTTTCTTTCTCTATCAGATTATGGAGAACATCTTTGTAACCAGTGAAGTGCCTTGAGGCACCACTATCAATGAGCCAAATTCCCATTGAGTTCGAAGGAGCAGAGGTAGATAGAGCAACTGGTAGGTAATATTCATCCTCCTTATTTTCAACAATGTTGGGTTCATACCTGAAATTTCTAGCCTTCTTGAATGGTTGTCCTCTTCCTTGGTTTCAAGCACTCATTTTACCTTTGCTATTGAATTTTCGATTCCTTTGATTGTCATGAGAGGGATTTTGATCATTGTCCCGGTGTGAGTCCTTTCTATCAGGGCACTCCCTTGCATAGTGACCTACTTTATCGCAAAATGTAACATTTTCCTTTTCTTCCTCCTTAGGTCTAGACTTTCTTTTTGATGTAGTTCCAGAATTATTTCTTTTCTTAGCATGAGAAGAAAAGGCAATAGGAGGACCTTTAGGCATGGGCATTTCTTTCTCTTCTACCCTTGTTTCTTCTTGAATGCAACTAGCCATTAATTCCTTGAAATAAAGAATTACATTATGATTTAGAAGAGTAGTCGTGAACACGTACCATTCATATGGTAATCCTCCAAGAGTCGTGAGTGTCATTTCCCTATCAGTAATAGTCTCCCCAATAGATAAGAGATCATTCCTGATTTTGGTGATCCTTAAGAAGTATGCTTGCATACTCTCATCTTTACCCTTATTAATTTCCTTCAGCTTATTTCTAAGAAGCAAAACTTGATTTGCATCATTAAATTTAAATAAACTCACCAGTCTATCATAGATTTCCTTGGAGGTGTTCAGGTCAGAGATGTAGGCCACCAAGCACTTGTCAATAGAGTCCCCAATGATCTTCTTTGCTTTGACTTCTCTGGTTGTCCATTTTTTCTTGGCAGTAGTAGATGCATTTGATGGAGGCTCAACAATATTTCCTCTCACATGGTCCAACACTCCTTGATCTTCTAGGGTTAGATTGACAGACATCTTCCATCCGTGAGAGTTAGATTTCTCGTAGAGCTTGTCCTCAGTAGGAGAGAGTGATGACGACCCCATAGTTCTTTTAGGATAGCCTTGCCAATCTTCTCTCCAGTGATTGGTCTTGCTCTTGCTCAGGCTTTGTCTTCACCTCAGCTCTGATACCATGTTAAGTTATGGTATGTTCTATGGTTAGAGAAATTTACTTTTCTTTCTAATTATTATTCATAGATTAGCAATCAAATGTGCATAATTAAAGTGCAGATAGAACATTAAATGATCAATAGAAAAGAATCCAAGAGAAGAGACACAAGATGTTGTGGCTAGCCAGGGACAAACCCCACAATGTCTGGGGAAACACTTTGATCAAATCTTCTTTTATCTTCATTAATTCAATAGAGAGAAATAGTACAATAAATTTGATTTAAATCAACAGTAGCAAACACTAGATCAGCAACATCAGCATTAGCAGCTTCATCATCAAAACTAGGGAAGTCGATATCTTGCAAACAGACTGTCGGATTGGCTTGATTCCACCACCAAAAAATGCGGCCTTCAAAGGAGGTCACGATGGACCTATAGTACAATTCAGAGGAGGAGATATGATGGTTAATTTTGTTCAAACTTTGGGTTTACAGTTGTAGCTTCAGGTTCAACAACCTTCCTTCCACATGTGTGGGAGAGAGTCTCTTTTCTCCACAGTAGAGAAGAGCCCCTTTTCTACGCAGAAGAGAGAGAGAGAGAGATGTGATGAGATCAGTGAGTGCAAATGAGGAAAATTCATCTTGTATTTATACACAAATGATGATGTTTGAATAGATGTGACTGTTGGGCTTTTGAGCCTACATGAGTTGTAGGTAGGTTTGATAATAATTCCATAATAAAAAATTCATATCTCCATAAATACTTATTGGAATCAGATGATCTTTAGATCAATCCTACACCTCTCGATGAGAGGAATCTAATAAAAACATTATTAGCCATGAATAAGATGACCCGCATGAAGTTTGACCCTATTTTTCAATTTTAATGATCATGTATTAAGATCAAGCCCCTTATTGGTCATGAATTAGCAAGTTGGATGGTAATTTTTACTCGTAAAAAAAAGTATCATAATTACTGTAATGACTGTGTGGATATTTTTATGATTTTTTTTTACATTTATATTATGCCATCCTTGCAAGAGAGAGTGATGAAAGTTCTCCAGGTTTGGTCAGACTAGTTTCTCCTTTCATATGCTTATGTGAATGGAAGGAGAGCTACCTTTCTTCAATTTGGAAATTCAGATGTCCCTCTGTTTCATTCAATATGTGGAGATGCCCCACCATTGAAGGAACTTGATAGTTCTAAATCCAATCTTATAGACATAAAATATGGATCTGGTCCAAATCAAGATATTGCTATGGTGATTGGAGAGGGAGGAACAACTCGAGAATTGTTTAGTATTCCTCTTGTGGAGCTTGAAGGATAGTGTAGGAAAAATGGTTTATCTATTTGTGGTGGTAGGGAGGTAATTTTTTTCTAATTTCTTAGCTTAGAAGAAGAAGAGAAGCATAAGAACCAAGATCAAGACAAGGATTCTAGGTATGGGTATAAGTTTGCAATCGAAGGGAAGCAGGCAAGAGAAATTAATGCTTATATACAATTAGGAGGGGTAAGGTGGAGCACAGGTGAAAAAAGAAAATCCATACTTTATGATGATAAGGAATATATATCATTATCATCACCTAGGAAAAAATTTCAGGAAGAATCATCTTTATGGTCACAGGTTGTGGAACGTGTGAATTCCTCTTGCAGTGGAACTTTACCAAAAAAATGTTGGTGTCATGATGGTAGTGTCACGCCATGTGCCCCCAAAAGTTAAAAATATTCTAAGAAATGTGAAGGAAATTTTCTTTCTCTACTCAACTCATATTTCTCCCCATCTATTTTTTGATAGACCAATTATCAAGATCATAGAATGATCTTTTATTTAATGAAGGAGTCCAAGGGCTAACAATTTAAGGATATGATCATTTTTTTTTTTAAATGGGCAGTCTTGTTTGACTGGAAAGTACTTGGTTGTCAAACCTGCTTCCAAGCCAATGTTATTCACATGTCAAAATTTTGAGTATGACTTGGGCTTGAGTTTGAATGAAAGGATTGTGCTTAACACTGTTTAGTCAAAGGAAAGAACCAAATTCAGAGTCCATTTGAATTATGATTCATGATGCATATTAATAAAGTTGGTGAGCTTAATAGGGCTCATCCTTGTCATGATGTGTTACATTTGAATGACATGAATGCATGAATTTCAAAAGGCTAAGATATGATATAAATCTTGCGGAATTTTGACAAAATAAATAACCCAAACCTGACACTTGAGATATGATATAAATCTTGCGAAATTTTAACCAAATACATAACCCAAAACTTAAAACTAGTAGTGTGAAATCCATTGCTTGAAGTGTGTCTACTAAAGAAGAATTTATTAAATATTTTTAAAAATTAACATACAAATAATGTATAAAATCATGGAATTTCGTTTTCAAACAAATTTGAAACCGGATAACAATTAAAGTGATAACCCGCAATGACAATCCAAAATCGACAAGACATATTGGACAAATGTTCAGGAACATCCTAATCCTATAGGTTTCTCACCTCAAGCAACCAAAGATGTTATCTTGCCTAGGAAACATGGAATTCCAATGATATAAATGACAAAAGGATAAATAATTAAAATTGACTATTAGAACTAGGGCAAACGACGAATGATAAACAAAATGAAAATGGGGCAAAATATCACATACCCACTCCATGAGACTACCATCCACTTCCATGCCCATCATTAAGCAGGCCATTGCACTGGTGTCCACATCCTCATATCCACAGTAGAATTCATCCTTGCATCCACATACAACTTGCATTGGTCATACCCTTCCGCAAAAAAAAAAAAAAAAAAAAAA
>APFE031492623.1:0-12595 GCA_000404065.3 Pinus taeda | reverse complement strand
TGGTATTGGATGCTTTGGCATGTATAAATATGTATTGTAACATTGAAAGGAATATAATGAAAAATCAAGCTGCTAGTCTCGGTTTTGAGATCTAGTGGGAAATCTCTGTGTATATGTGTTTTATGTGTTATGCTCTCGCATTTTCATTTTTCCTGTGATTTAGAATTCGTATGCAGGTAATTTCTGTACGGGGTTAAAACCTACAGCCATTACTCCAATGAAGGTAAAATACATGTGTCTAGACTACCTCTGTCCTAAGAAAACATCTTTTTCAACTTTTGATTAAGTTGTCAGTTTCATCATGCATATGCTTTCACTGTTCTTTACTGTGCAGGGGTGGATCAAGGAGGAGGAATACTTGGAAAAGGTTGGGAAGGTTTAGAGAGGGTCTAAGGAGTCCCCAACACCTTTCCAGAGAGTTTCACAAAGTTTGGCTATCAGGAAACCTCATTTGTGAGCTTCTACAGGAAGTTTGTAGGGGTTCTACAGGATGTTCAGAGATTTCTACAGGATGTTCAGAAATTTCTACAGGATGTTTAAAAAGTGGATTTTAGAGGATGGGTGAATGAGGGAAGATGCATGAATGGATAGGGAGGTAGGATAGGGGCCTGGAGTGACCCAGGGACTAGTGGATGGAGTGGTGAGAGGGGGTAGAAGGCTGACTTGGCTTAAAGAGGCTGAGACAATGATTGAGCAAGAAGGTAGGGTTATGTGGGAAAAAGGACAGATGAGAGATGAGGAACCTAGCTAGGAGATGGAACAGGTGGCTCTGATGAATCTTAGGTGGATGAAAGAGTGGTAAAGATGCCCTGCATGGTGTACATTCAACCAAATCAACAAAGTCTGGCAAATAATCAAAGTCCTAGCTAATCTATTCTAACTATCAATAACATGAATGAACAACAGCTTTATTTGGAAATAAAACCATGTACATCAACTATGCAAAGAAACATTTCAGAGATCTAAACCCATAACTAATTTTTGCAAATGAAAACAATACACTAAGGATTGCATGGTCAAGCAAACTAGTGTTTTTGGTGGGACAACACTGTTTCTTCAATTCCAACCCCTGATCCAATGAGGATGAGGTGAAACCGAGAGTGTTGTTGTCCCTTTTCTTGGAGCTTTTTCTGTTATTATCCTACCAATCTATTTTAAACACCTGAAGGAAATCTATTCATAAACATTGATCTATCTAATCAACACAACTAAATATGCCTAACAGAAATACGTTTCAAATGCATAAAAGGAAAACAACGATGCATAAAGGAAAAGTAACAGTACAAAAAGGAATCCCTAGGCTCTTAGGTTGGGCCCAACCCTGAGAGCTATGTCTCCTATAGAAAACTCAGAGTTGATATAAAATCGGATTGCTTCTCATTATCAAAAAATAGTCATAAGAGTTATGCCAAAATGGCTACAAGATAAAAAGCTAAAGCTAACATCACTATAGTGCAAAATATGCAATGGTTTCAAAAGTCCCTTACGAAGGCTGAGGCCTTAACATTTATACACCATGAGGGCCCTAGCTGGCCTCCTAAATCTATGGGACTTGGCTATCCAAACTGTGAGTTAGACAGTCCCTTCCAAAATATGCTTGGCTGCCTTCTAGATCTGGTTTCGGTGGCCTTTGGAGCTTAGAGTTGGGGTGAAGATCCCGAGGAAGGGCTATTTAATGCCATAGAAAACCCCCCTACGAATCCTCACCTCAAGCTTGGCTGTCTTCTAGCCCATGATTGCTCGGTTTTGCTCCAACATGTGTAAAAAAAAAAACCTGAAATGAGCATGTGTTAGCCACCTAGGAAGAGTGACTACCCTTATTCGTACAAATGACATAAACATATTGAAAAATAATGCATAAGTATGAAAAATGAAGGATTGAACAAGGATAATTAGGCCAAATGAGCCCAACATGTTACCAAATTTGGGGCTCATCAACTAACGTCACTCCTTTTTACCCGTTATTTTGCCTTTTCACCATCACTTACATATCCTCATCCACAAAATTTACTCTATTTAGGTGCGGTTACTTGGCTTTGAGATTGTACATTTTACTGAGCTGAATAGCTATGGGAGTCCTACTATACGATACGAACCCACCACGATAACCATGCTAGAATTGTATCCAAAAGTCTACCAAATCTTTCAGTAGGTGGGCTGGATGGGTTATTTTCAGAGGCTCCAGGGATTTGATCAACAACAGGTTCTTCAATTTGCTCAGAATCTTCAAGAAGACCATTCTATTGTTCAAAGGGTTCAGATTTCAGTCACAGAGGATGATATAGCACAGGTTTTGGGTCTTCCCGTCATAGGTATTCACTGGTTCAGCCGCAAACACATTATTCTTAATGCCCAGCTGGATTTTCTCTTGCCAGGAGAACAATTTGAACCTAAAGCCCGGGGTTTTTGACTTAGCTCATTGCCGCCTCCTTGGCCGAAAGTTGCAGAGTTTGTCAAGCACTACCTTACCTGTGAAGGCCGATACCAGGTAGTTTACTAGTACGACTTTGTCTTGTTATCTCATTTACGACATACTAGACTGGTGAATATTCCTTAATTTCTACTCGGATGTCTTAGAAATATGTCGCATTATTGTAGACGGGTAAAAAACCCCCTCCTTTCCCTCACCCATCACCATGTATTCAATTACTCATCCATAAGGATTTTGCCCAACAAAACCCTCCCCTAAATAATCCACCCATAAACCCTCAGGAAGCTGCTGAACACCCTGAAAACCCTCATGAAGAGCAACCACAAAACCTTCCTGACTCTCCAGAAATACCTGTTAACCTGCCTACAGACCCAATTGATCCAATTGACCCTCCTAACATACCAAGTCCACCTCACAATTTACCAGAATCATTTATTCCTACTGTTGATATCCCTAGTAGTGATTCTCAAGATAAGCCTCCTTGTTCCATCACTGAGGAAACACCCACTCACAAAAGAAGGAAGAAAACTACTATTGTTCCTTTATCTAGAAAGCAAACGAGGGGTTCAATCAAAGTAACAACCACTTCTGATAGCCTTCCCCATTCCACTATTGAGGAAAAATCTACTCGGAAAAGAATGGAGAAAATTGATAATTTCTCTTCCTTTTTACCTAGAAGAAGAATGAGGACTTCAACCATAGCAGCAACTATTGCCACTATCCTAAATCCCCAAACCATCCTGCTAAAACCCCATACACCTCCACCCTCCCAAATCCCCGAATTTTACCTGTTCCACCCACGGCCACTGAAACAAAAGAACCAGATACCCAGGGTACTACGACATCATTTTCCTTACATTCAATAGCTGAAACACAAGAACTAGCTACTCATTCAGTAGCTATTACACAAGAACCAACTGCTGATTTTGTTTCGTAAACACAAGAAGCAGGTGTCCAAGGTGCTGCGACATCATTTTCCTTACATTCAGTAGTTGAAAAACAAAAACCAGCTACTCATTCAGTAGCTGTTACACAAGAACCAACTATAACTGTTACACAAGAACCAGCTACAACTGAAACACAAGAACCATCTACTGATTTTGTTGTGAAAATATAAGAATCAGATGCCCAAGGTGCGGCAACATTATTTTCTTTACATCAAGTAGAATTAGATGCTGATTTTGTAGCTGCACTACAAGAACCAGCTACTGAAGTTGACTGTTACACAAAAACCAGTCATCCCTCTTGATACACCTATGACAGATCAACAACCAGAACCAACAATGGCTTCTCTCTTACAAGAGAATGAGTTTCTAAGATTAGAACTAGAAGCTTACAAGCAAGAGCTGGTAATGGCAAAGGAAGCCTATGACAGGGAACTTAATTTGTATACCTTAGCTTGCGCAATGACCATGGCAGAGAAAAACACAAAATATGATCAGTATAGAGAGTATATGTGCAGCCAATGTGGGGATATTTATGATCAAGTAGGCTATAAAGTGGTTCAAATCCCAATTCTTGGAGCTTCCCCTGCACCTATGTCTTTTGCAATTAAAGAAAAGGAATGCCCTACTATTACACAAGAACCAGTAAGACCTTCAAAAATTCCAAAAGGCAAAGAACCCTGGCCTACAACAACTGTTAAATCTGAAGCTCCTGTTCTTATTAGTAAAGATGTTCAAACTTTGCCTCTTGATATAATTGTCCAATCTAAAGCTCCTATTTTTATTAGTACTTCTACTCAGACTCTATGTCAGCTTACCACTCACAATGCTGGAACACAAACTCAACCATGGAATGAGCAGGTAATAATGAACAAATGGAAAAAGGAGTCTTCTATTACACAACACAAAATCTTACAGGAACACAAATTACTTTGGCCGAACCACATATATTCAAACTGGAAACTTTGGAGAAAACACTCCAAGAATCTTATGCCCATAAGAAGCAGAATAAGGAGTTAAAAAGCAAATTGCTCCTGATGTTCGATTTGGTACAAAAATTGATGGCTGCTAGGAAACCTTCCCTAAATTACTCTCTTTTCCTTACAGAATGCTTGCATTCTTTCAGATGAAAGCAATCAAAGATGGAAGACCCTATCCAGTGTTCAAACTAGCAGATTTTGTTCAAACTTTTGTAGAAGCCTCGGCTAGTGATCACAATCTACTATGTGAGCTATATCTTCATAATGAAGCCATTCCTAAGGACAAGCAGCTTAATCTTAATCCTCTTGTTGGTGATATTGAGATTCGGGCACTCGCCTCCTTTCTTGCCAACCAAATTACGTGGCAGAATGCTTTTCTAGCTACCAGGCATAATGAAGATAACCGTCTCCTCTGGATACGGCTAGAAACACAGAACGCTGCCACCTTTGTTTCAAAATATTATCAATTTTTGAAGAAACCAAGAATGATTCAACATATGCGACAACTATAGGCAACAATACTTCAGGATTGCCAACAGTTTATTAAATCCAAAGAGACTGCTGCCCTAAAAGAAAATAACATGTTTTGGCAACAATATTTTGAGGAAAGGCAGCAACATAATCCCTTTAGTCCTACCAATCTTGAGACAACAATCTTCTAGGTACCCATTTACATCAATGTGTCCACCAATGTGTTGAAAATTGGATAGGTTATCAGTTCCATTTTCCCATCCTATGGATGCTAGCAAAGAAGTATCAGGCTCATCATAGGTTTCTCAAGAAGGTTGAAGTAGCAGCCTAGCAAAGGCTACAATATGTTCAAGGATTTAGAGCTCCAACAGGTAGTACCTTCTACAGCTATTGCCTAAGTATTTTTCACACCAAAAGCTAGTATTCGGATTCTAATTCAGAGTGAAGTTGCTTGAGGACATACAACCTTTTCAGTTGGGGGGGATGTTAGGACCCTATAATGTACCTTTTTGCTCATACTTTTTTCCATCACTACATCCTTTTCCTACTCACATTTAAGTCTACATTATCACATTAATCTATTTTTCCAAAGGTATAAAACGTTTCTTCTCTTTGATATATGTTTAACTTATTTTACATGTAAATTTACATTACTTTCATAAATAGCCACTAATTGGAAATATATAGTTGCTAAAATATTTTGAAGACTGCAGTTAGTCTATTGTTGCTGCTTGAAGATCACATTGCTGAAGCAGTAAATAGTACACAAATCCCAATGTTGAAACAGTCCGTGATCTGTGATGCTGAAATAGCCTATGATTTGCGATGCTGAAACAGTCATGATTTACGATGTTGAAATAGTCTGTGATTTACGATGTTGAAACAATATTTCATATACAACAGTAACAAGAAAGGATAATTAAAGGAGCTGTTACACTGGCCGCAATCGTTGTACCTCAAAGCCAGCACCATTACAACCACTGTAACAACATTTTGCTATGGAAGATCAGAATATCCTATTCCAGCATAGAAGATTAGATCAGACTAAGAATAGGATTTGTATGTACACATGTAATCATTGTATTAAGAGGATTTCTCCTCTTTAAATAGAGGAGAAATTAGCATTAGAGGGGGACGACAGAGTATGGAATTATAGAGAAGGGTGTGTTTATTCCTATTGTAACATGTTACATTTGACAGATGAATAAAAGATCACTTTGAGCACTTCTTCTTAGTTCCCGTTCATTTCCAGGGAATCTTGTGAGAAGGAGATGGCCCACCTTCCTCACGAGATTCACCCTTTAGTTCTGTAGTGTGTTAATTATTGTTTTCATTCATGCCTTGTTAAAACTCTGTTTTACTAAAACTCTACTATGCATTTCTTAGGCACCATTATAACTCTGCTATTTATTACTGAAACTTTGTTATGCATTACTGAAGTCTTGTTTACGCATTGTTAGAAATCTGCTATCTATTGCTGAACTCTGTTTCAATTGATTGTTGCATCGTTTTCATACAATTCATTCCTAGGTAATTGTTGATCATTTCGATTGGTAATTCTATTTGCAGAATGAATTTATGAAAGTGTGATAGTCAGAGACAGGTGCTAAAGATTCCTACTTTGGAGAATAGGGTCCTGTTCTCTGTTACAACATAGTTAGTCTTTTATTTTGCAGATTGCTGAAAGATTCCTTTTTCCTAGGTTGTTGTTTCTTAATATAATCTAGGATTCTTCTGATGATTGTTTCCCTTTGAATCTTGAATTCTGCAATAGAAAGATTGCTTTTACTGTAATTCAAAGTAGAGCTTCAATCTAATTCAAAGCAAGGTGTGATTAGTGTAACTTTTACTACAACTTTGGATTGCTTTTTAGATTGAGCATATATAGTGTGTGATTGCCTTTGAAATAAACAGACTTCCTTAGGTTGGCAATTTATGTAGCACTTGATTGTTTGATTAAATAAGCAATTATAGTGATCAACACAGATCATCCATCCTCTTAGATAATCTAATTGGGTTGCAAATCTAGTTCTTTTTAGAAAGAAAAATGGAGAAATAAGACTCTGTATGGATTTTAGAAATCTGAACAAGGCATCATTAAAAGATAATTATCCTTTGCCCAAAATGGACCAGTTATTGCAAATGGTTTCAGAAGCACAAAGAATTTCTATGCTTGATGGTTTTTTAGGTTATAATCAAGTGAACGATGATACAACAGACACACATAAAACAAACTTTACTACACCTTGGGGTACATTCATGTACGCTAGGATGCCATTTGGCTTGACCAATGCTGGAGCAACATTTCATAGAGCTATGGACATAGCTTTCGTGGGTCAGGTAAATAAATTTGTGGTTATTTATCTTGATGACATAACTATTTTTTCTAAATCTAATAAAAAACATTTAAGGCACTTGATGAAGGTTTTTGATAGGTGTAGAAAGTTTGGAATATCATTGAACCCTAAGAAGTCCTTATTTGTTGTCAAAGAAGGAAAACTGTTGGGCCATATAATTTAAAAGGAGGGAGTAGTAATTGATCCCAAAAGAGTATCTGCCATTGAAACATTGACCGGCCTAGAAACAGAAAGGAGATTCAAGCTTTTCTAGGCAAGATTAATTTTCTAAGGCGATTTATTCCAAATTATGCAGAGATAGTAAAAGATATAACTAACATGCTTTGAAAGGACTTCTAGGCATCCATTTGAACAAATAAAAAAGGCAATCTTTGAAGTTCCCACCTTAGCCAACCCTGATTATACTAATCCATTTAGTATTTTCTCTTTCACCTCCGAAACAACCCTTGTTGTTGTTCTATTACAGAAAAATGAAGATTCCCATGACCAACCCATAGCCTTTCTTAGCAAGGTTATGAGAGATGCTGAGCATAGGTATGACATCATTGAGAATTAAGCCTATGCCCTCATTCAAGCCCTGAAGTCATTCAGGATGTATGTCTTACATTCACCTATTACTACTTATGTTCCTAATAGTGTTGTGAAAATTGTCCTAACTCAACTAGACACTGATGGAAAAAGAGGTAGATGAATGACTCAAATTCTAGAGTTTGATCTAACTATCGAGACTACCAAGCTAGTAAAAGGTCAAGGATTAACTCTTCTAGATGAATCCAACTGCAAAGTACTTGGAATCAATTCTGTTGTATAAATACAAGGGAAGAATCCACAAGAACCTTCCCTTCATCCAAAAGGGAAGAATACACAAGAACCTTCCCTTCATCCTACAGGGGAGAATCCACAAGAACCTCTACCTTCAGAATAGATCAACCCTATACACATTGATGAAAAATTCTTGTTTTTGAACTCGTAGCAAGATATTGTAAATTTCTTGATCCATTTTGAGTGTCCAGCATCATTCTCCAAAACCCAGTGTAAAACCCTCAAGTTAAAATCAGTCAAGTACTGTATTATAAATACAAATTTATACTGGAAAGATCCACTGAATATTTTGCTATTATGTTTAACAGGATTAGAAACTGAAGGAATCATTGATTAGTTTCATACAGGATTTTGTGGGGGACACTATGCTTGGAGAGCAACAACATACAAGACTCTGAGGGGAAGATTTTATTGGCCCACATTGTTCTTGCAAGTAGGGGAAAAGGTCAGAGGTTGTGTTCCATGTCAAATGTTTGCTAGTAAACAAAAATTAGCAACTCCTCCACACGTTCCACCAATAGTTTCATAACCTTTTTCTCAATGGGGATTAGATTTTACTGGAGAAATTCACCCCACTTCAAGTAATCAACATAGATGGATTCTCACTGCAACATACTACTTTACTAAATGGGTGGAAGCAATTCCAATCAGAAATTCTACTGATGCAGTAGAAATTAAATTTATTGAGGAGAATATCTTATCTAGATTTGGTGGCCCAACTCAGATTGTCATTGATAATGCAAAAACCTTTTCTAGTGTTAAATTCATTAACTTTTGCCAAAAATATCAGATTTTGTTACATCATTCAACTCCATACTACCCTCAAGGCAATGGCCTTATAGAATCATCGAACAAAAACCTGGTAAATGTAATAAAAAAGACTCTAGCTGATCATAATAAGAGTTGGGATTCACATTTGATTTATGCAGTATGGGAAAACAGAATTACTCCAAAGAGATCAACCAACAAATCTCCATTTCAGTTAGTCTATTGGAAAGATGCAATCTTCCCTACCAATATGGCCTTCCCTGTTTTAAAATTCCTGCAGGATTCAACATATGAACATGATGATTTCTCAAGAAGGATAAATCAGATTATTGAACTTAATGAGAACAAAGATGAAGTTCAATACAAATTGATGAAATATCAAAATAAGATGAAGGTCTTGTTTGATAGAAGAGCTAGGGAAAGGGACTTTAAGGAAGGTGATCTAGTTCTAAGATGGGATGTCAGGAGAGAAGAGAAAGGAAAGCATGGCAAATTTGACAATCTATGGTTTGGACCTTTAGCAATTGCTGAAGTAAAGGGTAATAGCACTGTTGTGCTACAGAATCTTGAGGGGATATATTCCACTTATCTTGTAAATGGAAGGTTTCTCAAACATTACATTCAGCACTAAGAAGTTGAAATAATTTTCATTGTAAATACTCAAGTTTTCTTTTCCTTTCCAAGATGTCAGCGTGAATTTTTCTTACAGCAAGGACTCCATAGCCCGAGGAGAAGGCACATGGATCTGTAGGTTCTCTGCATTCTACAGGAGAAAGCACTCCCCAGATGGAGCCAATGTTGTAGCATTTTTTGGTTTTGATTAGATAGAATATTTGAAAAAATGTTAAGTTAAGATATGGACATAACATAGTGAATAAAATGCTAGTGAAAAAATATATTTTTGATGATAATGTCATATCAAAGAAAATGTTAGGTAGATGCTCTACAAAATTAAGGCAAAAATAAAATGTTAGGTTAGAAAGAAAAGAAAACAAATAAACTCTGAAAGTGAGCAAGTCTAAATGCCACTACTCTGTTTCTACAAAATAATTGTTGTGTGCAGCTTGTTTTAAATGCCACAACCCATGACAGTCAAATTGTTTAATCTTGACTGCTTCATGCTTTAAATTTGATGTTATAGTTAGATAATAAAGATCTAGCCAAACTATTTAATCTTGGCAGATCAGTAGTTAGGTAGAGAATAATAAGGTGGTCATCAGTTTAATCTGAGCCCTTGGAGGCTATAAGGGTAGAATTAGATAGCTTATTTTTGCTAAATAAAAAGAAGGGAAAAGGGTTTTCTAACTTAAATGCACCCATTAAGTGAAGGAAAAAATGATAGGATAAGAAAAGGGTAAGTAGAGAAAGGTTGCAGAAGTTTAATGGTTGACTGGACAAAATGAATATTTATCATGTTTCTATGCTCATGAGGCAATTATACAAGGCAAATGAAGATCTACTTGATCAAGTAATTAACTTCCCATTCATGTCCATTCATTCATATATTTACTAATTTCCCCTTCATACATTCATATTCATTCATTTCCGTAAAATCCCTTTTCCTAAGTTCAAAGCCCTTTTTACCTAGGAAAAGTAAAAATTCCATGTAAAATCCCTTTTTAAACAAAAACCCATAAACATATCTTTACCCTAAGTATAAATGTTTATATGAAAAGTCAAATAATTCATTAAAAAACATTATACTTAGTCACATTTCCCTTTTCGATCATATTTCATATTAACATTAATTTAATGTAATAAATGCTTAAAAAGCTTCCATGTCGTATATATTAACTCCATTTATTTAAATATCCCAAAAACCCTTAGTTTTGTTATAAAACTATGTATTTCATAAAAATATCGCATCGGCGGGATCACAAGTCTTTCATATAAATAACCCTCCCCTCATTGTGAACTCCGCTTGTGATGTATGATGGGAAGTTCAGACCCGCCATTATTATATATCATAATATATTGCATTTCACATCCGCCCTCCATCGCAGTCCCGTTTATAGCATAACCCTCCGTGTATTGCAATCCTCGATTGCGATATGGAAGATTGGACCTGACACACACACACACACACACACAGATATATATATATATATTACATATTATCACCATATCGCATCCGGCCTCATCGCGATCCCGTCCGACGTATATACCTCCCACCACTGTGATTTCTGATATTCGATGGAAGCCCAGACTCGACCAAATATATATTGCAGTTCATCGCCATATCGCATCTGGCCCTTATCGCATTCCTTTATGATGGGCCTACCCCCGCCTAACTCCAATTGCGAGATGAGATATAAACCCGAACCCGATGTCATTATCCACCCACATTCATATTTTTCAAGTCCGCCATATATTGATTTGTGAAGGTTTTCTGTGTTAAATCGTTTTTTTCTATGTAAACGAAGAAATGACTTGAAACACCATTTAAACTAGTAATCACATTTTTAACCATAATTAAGCCATTCCTGCCATAATTAATCCCTCCACACTCTTTCCACCATTGTTCACCTTCGCCCGATAGTTCAAAAGTTAACTGTTTTTGCATTAAACACATAAAAAGTCATTTTTGCTCTGTTTTGCCTGTTTTACACAGTGTAACCTACATTATTCCTCTGCAGCCATTGAATCCATTGTTTACCCTCTAATATGCCCTGGACTCCTTCCGATATCCTTTCAAGCTCACATAAAGTCATTGAAGACCTCCTCTATCACCTTATTTTTCTTAATGATTTCTGTGTTTTGCAGGTAAAGACTGTTGTACCAGGTTTATAAACACAAACCTGCATAACAGTTTGAAAACAAATATGAGCGGTTTATTGTTGAAAAGCACAGTAAAACCTAAAATGCATAGTCAAATCTACTCAACAAGGTAAAAAGAGAGTTACAAAGTTTAAAGAAGTCATATGAAAGATCAAAATCAAGAAAATAGCCAGCGTAGAGGATACAAACAACAAAGTAGTGCAAATGGAAAATTATCAAACAAATAAAGCCAACACAACCTGAAAAAAAGGGGACAGTGAGAAGCAATTCAAGAGCTGCCCCTATCTTCTTGCATGAATATCTTTTCCTTTCCTTGAATAAATCTTAAACAGTTTTGAGATATTTTTAGTTTTATCATTGTATAAATAACTCTCTTCTCGAGATGTTATGGGTTCAGAGTATTCATAGTTCATTGCTTGTAAAGTATTGACTGTTAATACTACTTTAAACTTGGAAACCACCTTTAAAAGAAGCTTTTTCATACACTTGACGTACTCAGTCTTTCTAGAACCTTAATACAAAGCAGAGGATTCTGAATCTGGTTTTACACAGTTTTGTGTTATCCTGTAAATTTTTCTAGTTTTCAATCATTTGGTTATTTCTTCATATGCTTATGACTTACAGATATATCTAGGCAGCGCCCCGAGAATTTTTTTTTTTTGGACCCTATATTAGGTTGGGCGAACCTACCTATGGTTTTACGGTCCATGGTTTTGGACGCGACTGGTTTCGGTCCATGGTATTGGATGCTTCAGCATGTATAAATATGTATTGTAACATTGAAAGGAATATAATGAAAAATCAAGCTGGTAGTCTCGGTTTTGAGATCAGTGGGAAATCTCTGTGTATATGTGTTTTATGTGTTTTGCTCTCGCATTTTATTTTTTCTGTGATTTAGAATTCGTATGCAGGTAATTTCTGTACGGGGTTAAAACCTACATTTGGTATCAGAGCTGTTTTGGCTTCAAGGGGACGCCTTTGTTGCTGAGGGGTTTCGCTCGGGCCTGTGGTAGACCCTGTTCAGTGGGAGATCTGCGAGATCGT
>APFE031492617.1:0-11936 GCA_000404065.3 Pinus taeda | reverse complement strand
TAGTATAGCAGCAGATGGTAAATGTAGGAGGTATATTTAAACACTCTTTCTCTCTCCAGCATTATGAATTGCTCATATATTTTGTTTGCTATGAAAGTGGCATAGTCATACATGACAACAAGGGGTTGTCCTGGAGTGAACATGGTCAATAGCAGAAACACAGTTTCATCCACAAACTCTCCGGTTTGAATCCTAGAATGTAGGAAATCATATCTACCAGGAGCCTGCCTGTTTCATTGAATGAGACTTGATGACAGGGTGGAGGCTGGCCTGGCACTGGGGCTGCATGAACAACTGACCTACTCTTGAAATTTCTACACTAGAGGGTTTTGCACCTTGATCAAGCACGAGTTTCATTGTGAGAGGAATCAGAGGCTGAGGTGGCTCAAAGTTCAGCATTTCATTTATGGATTGAGGAGTAATGTAGAACAGTATAGACCCATCTGGAGGGAGGATTGCTCTTTGTGTGGGGTCATAATTTGCATGAAACAGATGAATGAAGTCAGGCAGCACATTGACTGATGGGAGGTAGTAGATGGGCATACTAGATTCCCAGATTCTCAAGATATTAGTGTTATTTCTGTGATTGTTTCTAAATTGACACACAACTTTGAGGTGAGACTTGAGGCCCATCATGTCCTTGATCTAGAAGAAGGAAGTCCCTGTCTTCCAAAGGTAACCATTCTAAATCCATGTGTGGTGCATTCAAAGGGGCTATGTTGAGAGCCACTGGAGCCTCCATACTTTACTTGATTGTGTCTTTGGCTTGAATATATGTTTATGGAACAGCAAGGATAACTATGCTTAAGACTCTTCTCAGGATCTTGTGGACTGAATTAATCTTGTGGTGGCTTTACAGGGCAACATTCATGATATAAAGGTGGATTATGCAAACTGCAGTGAGGGAAAATGGACCAAATTGTAGGGATAGGCTCCCTTTCAAACTGTTAGGTGAAAAACTCTTTGGGGTAAAAGGCAACAACAGTGGATTAGGTTTCGCAGGAAATTATAGAATAAGCTTAGAATTCAGAAGAAACAGAGGAAGAATTTTTCCTTTTTGGTAATTTTACACAATTTTATAGGCGAGAAGGCGGGCTAGAATTGAAGTTTAGCTGAGCGATTTGCAGAGGTCTCTGGCAGAGTTTGCAGGTTTACTTTACGAACAGTGGTTCGATAGTGGTTGTTTTTATTGCAGAGGTCTCTGGTAATAATTCTTTGACTTAATTTCAACTCTTTAGGTGATTTCACCAGAGAAATTGCTTAAAACAGGGTTGAAGGACGACCAAGAGGTAAATACCTGGTTTTCGGGTGCCTGAGGTAAGGTGGAGACTGCAGGTTGAGCTGAAGTGGTGCATTGTGGAGTTGACTGAGCTGGGTGACGAACTGTGCAGCAGTGGAGGCCAACTCGTCGTAAAATCTCATGCAGGGTTGCGCAGTCAACGGGCTTTGAAAATAAACAAAACAATCACTTTCCCATGTTTTATATAAAAATTTTGACTTTCAGACCTTTTTGGTGTGTTTTGGGGATGACGTCAGCATGAGGTTGGTTTGTCCGGTAGTGGAGTACGGAGGGTGACATGGTTGCTGACATGGTTGCTGACCAGGAGGGTGACATGGCGGACACGGCGATAGGAGAAACAGTGGCACGTGATGATGTAACGTTGATGGGACAGTGACGTGCGTGGAAGGACAGAGGGTGGTAAGTGGTTTCCATTGGACCACCTTTGGTAGGTGGGCGGCATCTGTCAGAGCCGACCTGATGCAATCAAAACGCACCGGTGTCCCTGTGTACGATGAGAAAACCATCGACCATCGGGTACTAACGTCCCGTCGTCGGGGCGCATCCGATATCGATAAGGACCGTCGGATCTGGCGGAGGCGATTCGACGGTGGACGGGACGGTGATTTGACCGAGATTTAACATAGCAACGCGTATGATAAACATTAATTTTTGTAAGGTTTCGGGCGGGTTTAGACTTTGGTTTATTTGGCAACTGCGGAGCGGACCCAACGCTTTAATTAACAAAAGGTTAATTAAATGGGTTTATTGTGTGGGTAAGGTAGGGTATGGATATTTGTTTGACTAGGGGTCTAACAAATCCCACTAGGACACATGGTAGGCTATCATTGGTCCCAGATGGACCAATGGTTCCCAAGGATTTTTTGAACCATAGCCATATTAGGCGGGGATGGGATATATATAGTTTTTGGGGTTTTTTGCTTTTAATACATAATAGGGGTAAGGAAACATTAATCTAGGAGTTATATACATAGAGTTAGGGTGTTAATATGCCAAGTGATAGGGAAATGCTAAGTTTATAGAGTAAAACTTATTTTTTTTGATGAGATTTAGGGGAAATGAGATGATGGTTTTTACACAAGAAATGTGGCTTTTGTTTACCAAGCAAAGGCAATGTTTTGCTTAGTACCTTACAAAATGAAATGGATTAGCACTATTTGAGCAAATCTCAATATCCTTAGGGGATGTTAGTGAAATTTTGTGGGGGAAATGAAATGGCAAGTTAGTCATGCTCCACTGAACTTGTAACCACTATGCCATGATGTTGGTGATAGTTTTTAAACTGAACATCGCGCTGTTTACTGCAAACTCATAATTATCTGCCTACCCAACCTAAAATACCTAACATTTTTTCTTCCTTTGATTGGGTGCACTTGAGCTAGCAAACACTGCTTTTCCTCTTTTCTTTTCATTGCCCTCCTATCTTAACTATCCTTATTTCAACCAAGGGCTCAGATTGAGCAGTTGGGCCCTTTAATTCTCTATCTAATCTAGTGCTCTGCCAAGCTTGAATTGTTTGAGAAAATCTTATTCTCTATTTTTAAAACAAGAAATTTAAACATGAACTAGCCAGGGTTGCACTGTCTGGCTATTCATCAACTGTAAGAAAATCAGTAATTGCACTTCACTATTTGTATGTGTTATCAAGCCACTTTCCTGGTCTTCCCTTAGAATTCCTTTCTTTTCTCTTTATCTGAATCCTGACCTTTGATAATATGGAACCTTTACAACATGGAAAGGATGATCATATTTGGTATTTCCATAGTCAATCATGAGAAATGACACCTATTGGTATAGGAACCTAACAGTGGCTCCACTTGGGGATGGCCTTTCCAAGAGAAAAGCCAAGAACAACAGGTTAGATGGCCTCATTCTCACTTCTTGCTGCGTTTCTAAACTTCCCTCTACTATAAGCTTACCAACTCAATCTTTGTGGCATAATTGCTTTTCATATGAGCTGATCTGAATGTAACTGCAACTTTGTCTTTGGAGGTTGATCAGAGTTATTTTTCATAAACAATCAAGAGAGAACTTTGGAACAGTAGAGATGCAAAAAATGAATAGCAAGGGTGATATATCTATTGGCTTCCTTTTCAAAATTTATTGCATCATATCTCCTATCCTAATGTTGAAATGAACTGCTAAAGTAAACACTTTTTATGTACAAACTATCTTTCTTCTTCTGTATTAACAAGGAGGTTCAAAATAATGCTTGAGCATTCGCCCATTGACTGGGCCTTCCTAAGCTTCTGTGCCATCCAAACTCTTCAAAACATAGGTGTTGTTTCCTTGTACAGCCTGGATGACAAAAGGGCCTCTCCATAGGAAATCAAATTTGCTATGTTTTCCTTTGTCTTCCCTTCTAGAGTCCCACTTTAGTACTTTGTCTCCTATGAAGAAGTCTTCAACTTTTGTTCTTTTGTCAAAAATTTTCTTGAGTTTGTCTTGCAGAATCTGAGTTCTCTGGTATACTTCCTCTCTAGTTTGTTGCAAGTGAATAGTTTGTTTGATTCTCCTTTGGATTGCATTAGGTTCTACTTGTAATTCTTGCAACAATTTGATCACAGGGATTCCTAAGGATGAGGGGAATACAACCTCCATGCCATAAACCAATTCATATGGGCTAGTCCCAATAGATCTTTTTGTGGTCAATCTGTCCGCCCACAGTGCATTTACTAACTTTTTATTCCAGTTCTTTTTGTTCTCCTCCAAGACTTTTTTGATGATATTGATCAGGATTTTATTAGATGACTCTGCTAGGCCATTACCCTGAGGGTAATAAGCTCTGGAATGACCTAAGGTAATGTGGTATTTGTGACAAAAACTGATCATTCTTTTGGACTTGAAGGCAGCAGCATTGTCTATAATAATCTTTTGTGGACATCCAAATCTAGACAGGATATTGGTCTCTAAGAATTGCATGATGATTGAGTCATTGGCTTGCCTATAAGGGATAGCTTCTATCCATTTGGTAAAGTAATCTGTGGCAGTTAGGATCCACTTGTGTTGTCCAGAAGAGGAGGGATGAATTTCTCCAATGAACTCTAAACCCCATTGTTGAAAAGGCCTTTCAGTTGAAATAGGTTTGAGGGGCAAGGGCAACAACTTCCTCTTGCCTTCAAAGATCTGGCATTTATGGCCGGAAACTACAAATTTTCTCACATCAGTAAAAAGGGAGGGCCAATAAAAACCAGCTCTTAGAAT
The DNA here is from genome assembly GCA_000404065.3 of Pinus taeda. Lineage (NCBI taxonomy): Eukaryota > Viridiplantae > Streptophyta > Pinopsida > Pinales > Pinaceae > Pinus > Pinus taeda. The sequence goes on along the minus strand of APFE031492617.1, from coordinate 7,432 downwards.
CTTATTAGCTGTGGATTTCCGGTATAGGTGTCCTCCACAGTCCCCTGCATGAAACTCCTTGAGTATTTTGTCAGTTTCACCCTGAACTAAGCAATTGAGCAAAACTCCTTCATAATTTTTCCAAAATAAAACATTGTCTATAATACAAAACTTTGAAGCTTTCATTTTCAAGAATCTCTTTTTGGTTTTGGATAACCCTGGAGGAGATTGTAGGTTTAACAATACAAAACATATATCAGTGTACCAAGTTGATTGTAAAAAGGCTTGATTGATCTGTGGAGTCGCCATCTCCTGTTTGTTATCCAGTTCATTGATGTCTAGGGCTTGAAAGTTGGTTTCAGTCATTAATTTGGCTAGCCCTTATCCTTTTATGAGTTTTTTCGGCTTGATTTCAATGTCATATTCTAGAATGTTGGCTATCCATTTGCCCCTTTTGCCTTCAATTCCTTCTTGAGTAACAATATCTTTGACCACTGCATTTGGAACATAGGCAATTATATCAGAGTACAAGATATAAATCCTGAAATCCTTTATGGCCTTCACAAGAGAATATGCTTGCTTCTCCATGATTTGGTATTTGAGTGGGGCATCTCTAAGTGTCTTGCTGAAGAAAGAAATGGGCTTTTCACATCCTAGGTCATGTTTTTGTAATAGGACTGCAGCAATAGTATGCTCATATGCAAAGGAAAAGATTATGAAATCTTTGTCAAACCTAGGACTTGTAAAAACAGGAGTTCTTGTCAAAGCTATTTGATTTCCTCAAAGGCTTGTTTAGCTTCTATTGTTCGTTTGACTTTAGAATCTTTCTTCAACATATTATTCAACAGTCTAATCAGTTCGGCCAGATTGGGAATGAATCTTCTTAGGAAATTGATTTTCCCTAGAAAGGCTTGTAATTCTTTGATATTTCTTTGGTGAGGGACTTGAAGGATTGCCTGTATTCTGTCTGGATCTATTCTTATTCCATCTTTAGAAATTATGTGACCTAGGAGTTTGCCTTCTTCCAAGGCAAATAATGATTTCTTTGGGTTCAATGATATGCCATATTTTCTGCAAATTAGGAACACTTGCCTTAAATGATCTAAATGTTCTTGGTTTGATTTTGAAAAAGCAGTCAGATCATCAAGGTATACGACTAAAAATTCATGGATTTCTTTGGCAAAAGCTATGTCCATTGCTCTCTGAAATGTAGCTCCTACATTTTTGAGTCCAAAAGGCATCTTCACATATTTAAATGTTCCCCAGGGTGTTGTAAAGGCCGTTTTATCTTGGTCATCTTGGTGAACTAAAATCTGATTAAATCCTAAAAATCCATCTAGCAATGAGATCCTTGAAGCACCCACTACCCTTTGTAAAATGTGATCCATTTTGGGTAAGGGGTAGTGGTCTTTGAGAGAGACTTTATTCAAATTTCTCAGGTCAACACAAAGCCTTATCTTTCCAGTTTTCTTTCTAGTGGGCACTAGATTTGAAATCCATTCAGAAAACCTAATGGGTGCAATTATTCCAGCTTGATACATTCTTATGACTTCTTTTTCAATAAGTGGAAGGAGGACTGGATTAATCCTCCTCATCTTTTGTTTAAAAGGTTTCTAGTTTTCTTTCAAGGGTATTGTATGTTGGATAACAGATGTGTCATAGGATTTTAAATCCTCATAGCTCCATGCAAAGACATCTTGGAACTTAGTGAACAATTTAATGTATTTGACCTTTTGGTCAGGAGGAAACAGGTCTGTGTTTGATCTCAACAGTGAAGTGATGATTGGGCTCAAAAGGCAGTTTACAAGTGCTGGTAAAGGTTGCCAAACTATGTGCATGTAGGTTGTGTTTTCTTGGAATTTTAGTGAGTTGTGATTCCAAGAAGGTGTTTAGTATTTCCATAGCTGCACCTCTATAAGCTCTTAGCCTAGGATCATTTGTAACAAAGTTTACCTTTATCTGTTGTATTATCAAATCTGAGTCTCCTAGAATTGAAACCTTGGTGACCCCTAGACTTCTAATTAGTTTGAGCCCCAGCAAAAGGGCTTCATATTCGGCCATATTGTTTGTGCACTTGAAATTTAGCCTATATGCATTACCCTGAGCATGGTCATTTTGTATGTTGTGTATCCAAATCCCTGCCCTTGCTCCCAATTTGTTTACTGATCCATCAAACTCTAAGTCCCATAAAATTTCTTGATCAACACTTGTCTCAGCAGTTTTGGGGACTTGCTTAGTGGGCAGTGAGTTCGAACTTTGTAGCTGGTTTGATATGTCAGGTTCACTTGTTACTTCAATCACATCAAAAAAATTTTGGTGCTGGTCACTAGATTGTTCATTCATGTTCATTGTTGGTGTTGTTTCTAGGAGTTTGGCCTCATCTTTGGAGCACATGTCAGCATTGTATAAGATAAATGAATCCATGTCAGAGTGTATGGAATAGATGGGAAAGTTTTGGGGCTTCTCTTGACTGCTAACCACATATTTCGTCAATGTTTCCCGGTACAATATCTTTGGGTGGCCAAATACTGAAATGGTGGCATATGACATATCTAGTTGCAAAGATCCTTGAAGTTTTGCACCCCAAGATCTAGATAATAGCATACCATATTTAGGTGGGATATCAATTACCACCACATCCATCAAGATTGTTTTGGCTGGATATTGGAATAAAGATACACAAAGATCTTTGATCAGGCCTAGACACCTGACGTGGCTGGAATCAAATGAGAATAGATCCTTATATGGCCTTGTGACATCTAGGTCTAGCTTTTCCATTACTGACTTAGGCATTAGATTATGGGAAGCACCTGAATCAAACATTGCATTATGTAACACCTTGTCATGAATGTTTAAGCTCACATAGAATGGAGGAACTACACCATCCACTGTCTTGTCATTGACTTCAAGACCAAAAAACAGTTGTGGTTGATCATCTAGGACATTGACTGCATCCCTAGTTTCAGATATTTGAAGTGATCTGTTAATTTGTTCCATGTAGACTTCATGTTTGGCCAGTTCTGACAATGGCATGGCTATTTTTATCTTACCTATCTTTGTTTCTAAGTTGAAAGTTTTTTCCGCTTGCACTCTTGCATTGTGGACATCAGACTTTTCCTTTTCTGTTGTGTTTTCCAAGTTTTTTTCTTTGTCATGATTGCTGTAAGGAACTGCCTCTGCTTTGGAGTTGACTACAACATATCTCTTTACTGTTTCTTTTGGAAAAGAGAAGGAATATGGGTGAGTGTTTGATGGTTCTAGGTCTGAAATGTCTTCTATGATGGGCTCTTTTGGGTCTAGGTCTGTCTCAGCTGTGAATTCTGTGAGCAGAGAAGCCTCTTTAGTTTTCTTGGGCTGTTTGGTATCTTTCAGCTTGGTAGGTTCAGGTATATTTATTGTCCTTCTTCTCAATTTATATTGTTTATGAACCTCATAGACTGCTGCATCATAGCCTTCTTTAAATTCAAATGATTCTCCAGACTTGGTTTGAAATTGATTTAAATTATAAGCCTCCTGATCCTCCTATGTCAGGAAAATTTGTTGATCACCATTTAAACCCATTAGATTAATTTGTGTGTCCTCTGTAGGTTCATTTTAGGTTGAGTCTTCAGCATAATTCTCTTGAAATGAGGGTCTAATGTTCTGATCAGGGCCAGTCCTTCCAGCAGTAGGGTTTTGATTCTTTCTAAAGTTTGGGATTCTTGTTGAGTTACTTGGTTGCCCTTCCCAGGATGACTTTCTTTCAATGGTCTCCACTCTATATCCTAATCTGTCCATACCTTTAATGATTGCATCTAATTTTTTCTCAAATGCTGAAGGTTCTTCTTTAAAATTTGTTCTCCTTTCAGTTCTAGCTCGGTTTCGTTTTGCAATTAAGTTCGCTTCTACACTAACAGCTACATTCTGCATGTCTGCTAGGCTTAATGGGGCTGTTTCCCTCAGCTGATATGCCATGTCTGAATCAAATCCATCAGGGAATTTGATCATGGCTATGTCAGGAGGAGGTCTGAGGTTCTGAGGAATGGAACTATAGACATTATTGAACCTTGCACAATAGTCTTGAATGGTTTCTTGTGGGCCCCTTTTTAAATTGTCATATTCAGTTAAAATATGTAAAGGGTCTTTCTTCTTTTCCCATCTGTTTAAAAAGGCTTGATATAGGGCCTGAGGGTTGGCTATAGAATTTGCAGCAAGTGTCCTAAACTAGGTCCTCACATCACCAGTTAGGCTTTGGACAAAGATTTTCATTTTCACAGCATCATCATCAATTTCATAGTTCTCAAAATAATGCTGCATTTTCTTGGCGTGCTATTGAGCTGTATAGGAACTAGCACCATCAAAATAGGTGATCTTACTTTGATAATCTTGAGGCATAGCCCTTGGATTGGCAGGTAACTGCAAAGGAGAATAACGATTGGCCATATTTACAGGGATAAATGGGGCAGTAGGAAGAAATAAAAGGGTTGGAACAAGGGGGACAGGAGTGGAAATATAGATAGTGGATGGGGGAGTGGAAATTATACTTTGAGGTGTGGATGAAGAACTTGGAGAGGTTGTAGTATTGACAGAAGGAACTATGACTCTTCCAAGGGAAAGTTCAGATTTTGTAAGGTTTTGATAAAGTATATCAAACTCTGAATCAACAGTTTCTAAGCTTTCTTGTCTCCTAAGGGTTTTTGGGATTAAGTTAGGATTTTCAAAGATAGTTGGGGGATTAGGATTTGGATTGGATCTAGTGTAACGAGTTTTCTTTTTTGGAGCCAGCTTCTAAATCGGTTTTTGGTATTTTTGCTTGAATATGTTTAAAGCAGGGAAACTAACCTCTTCTTGATTCATAATCCCCAGCGGAGTCGCCAATAATGTTATCACTCAGGTTGTTCCCTGGCTCCAGGAGGGAATACGGCCGAGATAACCACTAACCAATCTTTCAACTGTAGATCCTAGCCAATCTACAACCAGAGAGGGCTCTCTCTTTGTGATTTAGATTTGTTTGTTTGTATATTAGGCTAGCTATGAGACACAAGTTTTGTTTAGTGTTTGGAAGATGACATTCAATAGAACAAGGCAGTAAGTTGAGAGAAGTTCATACCATTGGGTTGATGGAGTCTAATGTAGTAAACTTCTGGTTGCAGTTTCTTTGGGAATGGAAGATTGCAGAGTAGGATAGTTGAACATAGAGCAATATTTCAGTCTGAAAGTAAGATGGAATGGAGTTAAGGAATGAAAGGCAGTCAAGAAACTTTCATTATGTTAACAGAGGGAAATTGTGTAAACATTAACAGGGAGCAATTAAGAATTCCTTGCTGATGTTTAATATGTAAGAACCAATGAGACAAGAGCACTTAAGAATTCTTGCCTATGATGGTCCTGTCGAAAACATAGAAAACTACAGGAACTGAACACAGAGTACAGACAATAAATTCTGTGTTATCCTTTGTTCCTGTAACTTAGAACATGGTACTGATATGATAAATAAATTACAAATACAGTAAATCAAGAGTAAGGGAAACTTAGTGATCCATGCATCAACACAAGAATTCTGCAACACATCCTTTAGCCATTGAATCCACAACTAGCAAATTCACCAACACAGCATCCAGCAATTTTATTTAAGAAGAGTTCTCAAAATTTACAGAGCAGGTCCAGAATGATATTCATCAACCAACAACAATACATCTCTTTTGCAGGTATTTATAGAAGTTTACAAAATATCCTGTAGGGAAATATCTGGACATAAATTTATCCATCTACTCTGATAGAAGCAATAACTAATGTGGAAAAAAACCCTGCAGCAATAACTGAGGGAATAAATAGGTTGTACTGGCTACTGTAGGTGTCCTGCTTGTAGTTGACCTTTTGACTCCGATAGTCGGTTGATGACCGCTTTCCTGATGTGCTTTTCTGTTGTGCTGTCTTTTGCCACTTGTGTCTGAGCCTGTTTTATCTTTTGGTGCGAATTTTCTTCCTCGGGTGATTTGATTTCTCCAGATATCACCTTTTAATTTGTAATGCTAATAATTTTTACAAAAAAGGAGAGCTGAACTTATTTTGGTAAAACCTCCAGCATGCTCTGCCACCACTGATCCATTGGTAATTGATGCTTTCTCATTTTGATCAGTGTCTCATCAGCTTCATTGTACCTGTAATAGTTTGGCTAGAAATAAAAAAGATGTGCCACCTCATGCTCAATGAAGAACAAACTTTCCAGTTTATCATACAAACTTTGCCCTGTGGGAGGGACTGTCTCTTCTGTGCTGCTTGATGAAGCTGTAATCTGATTTTGCACATAGGTATTTAGCCTATGAGCATACTATTCTTGCTTTAACAGTTTCCCACTTCTAGTAACCAAGCTAGGGAAACCTTTGCATTGTAACATTGAAAATTTATGTCTGAAGGCTTCAACCTCTGCCTGCATCTCCTTTCCACTGTCTGAACAAAATTTCTCATAGTTAGTACCTTCTTGAATCTTAAAATAGTCTCTATCCTGTTATGAATGTTCAGAGATGCTAGCTGTTCACTGGTATGAGTGTTCAAGAAGTGAATCATTTGATATGCTTGCTCAGGTTTATTGGCCAATAATACCCTGGCCTTTTGAGTTTCATACTGAGCCAATCCTATCAACTCTATTTGATCAAAAATGGTTTGTATTGTTGTCCACTGATTAGCAATAACTTGGCTGATTTTGTCCCACAAAATAGTTTTTATTTCTGTCAGGGTTCTGTGGAGAGTGAGGTCCTTCTCCAAGGCCTTTGTTTTGTTCTATAGGGCCTTTACTTCCCTAGTCTTCTTTGCAACAGTCATCTTTGATTTGTCATAACTAACCTCAATTTTGGCTAGTTTTTCCTTGGTCTCCTTGAGCTCTGCCATCTGGGTCTCCAAGGCCTTTATCTCTTTCATCGTTTCCTCCATGCTTAAACTGGCCTGTTGGAATGCACTTGCTGTAGCTGTTGTTGAATTTGAGGCACCTGCTGCTAAAGCTGGATCCAGGGGAGGCGCTGCTGTAGTGACTGTTGAAGGAGGAGCTGTGATAATTGGAGCTGTTTAGGATGGTTGAGAGACCAACTCTGGCTGTTTCCCTTGTAGAGCCTCTTCCAATGCTTTTTCTGTGTCCAACAGTCTTTGGTTCATCCTCATGAGCAAGCCGACCACATCCTCTTCTTCCCTTTGTTGTGCCACCTCTGTAGTTTGAGGATGTATGGTAGCTGGTAGCTTCAATTGTCTTCTTAGAGCTGCTATGTCCTCCTCCCTTTTCCTTATTAAGGCCTGAGCGCCTTTGGGATCCTTGGGATCATGTCCCAACTCTATAATGATTTCCTCCAAGGATTTTATCCTATTATCCTTGGCCAATGAGGAGGCTTTAGGGGTGATTTTAGGAGCGAATGTTCTCCCTTTGGTGAAATTAAGGGGTTTTAAATTTTTAGTGGGCGAATATTTTGTATCATAGTACATTTTT
>APFE031492610.1:224887-234985 GCA_000404065.3 Pinus taeda | reverse complement strand
CCAATCCCAACCTTCTCATCAAATGCCGCCTGGTTCCCAGGCTCAATATGGATACCAGCAACCCCAGGGGCAAAATCAAATCGCCCCATATCAAAATTACCAACAGCCGCAGGCCAACCCTTATCAAAATTATCAACAACCTGCGGGGCAGTATGGTAACAAATGGGGCGCTGGGGGGTAGAACCAGTATCAACCGTCCGGTTCCGGAAATAACACTTATGGACAAAATTCTTCTGGACAAGGCCCTTTTGGACCTGGTCCATCGGGACAAGGCCAGTGGGGGTGACCACCAACTTGATGGAATTCTGGCCCTACCTCATATCCAAAGATGTCCTTCAACCCGCAGCTACCATTTCTAGCGACGTTGGAACTGCCTGATGTGTCGAAGTTAACAAATGATCCCATTTTGCATAATCCACAATGGCCACCAGTTCCAACTAAGATACCTAGCAACTGTCCCAAATTTGACGGCAAAGCCAGAGAGGACCCTCAAGCCCATGTAATGACGTATCACTTATGGTTTTCGTCTAATTCATGGCTCGATGATTCGATTCGACTTCACCTCTTTCAAAGGACTCTCACTGGTTCTGCCGCTAAATGGTATATTGAATTGACCCGCGCATCATTTCAGGATTTTAATTCATTGGCTATGGCATTCCTTACTTTCAGTTACCCATTCGGTATGAGACAGGGACCCATCTCTTTACGTCTCTTAAGCCGGATACAACTACGCATATCTCCGATCATATACATGAATGGAGAAGGCATCGCCGGTTGATCAAGTTTTGGATTCCTGATCAACTCCTCACCGATTGGTTCAGGACTTGCTTTGTCCCTAAGATTGCACGGGACATTGCTATGGGAGCCTGCGTGACTGAAGAGCAAGCGATCGTGCGCGCTCAGTACCTAGACTTAGTTTACTCTCAGTCAGGTACCTTGTATGAGTATTTTCTGGACGCCCTGAGACCCGGTACATCCAAGGCTCCGCCGAAGCCATATGTCGATGGAGTTATTGGCTCTGTGAACCCGGCCTCTAAAAAATAATCTTCAAACCATGGGAAGCAAAAGTCAGGTGCTTCTAACAAAACACTTCTTAGGGTGGTTCAAATTTTGGTAGTACTTTCGAGGTCAACGCCGTCCAGTCCACCACAATGGGTAAGGCCCCGAAAGGAAAGAGAAAGGGAAAAGGAAAAAATAAATCTGAGCAACCTGAACAGGAATCCTCCAAACCTCCAGCCGAGGAAGGAGCTAAGCGCAAACCCAAATATCCTTGTCTCATTTGTGAGGAGGATCACTACACTAAGGACTGCCCAAGGCGATCCGAAGTTAGTCGCTTGTTGAAAGGCGCTCCTGGGGTTCCTGCGGTTCTTAAAGAACCCTTTCCCTCTCAGCAGACTCAAATGGTGGCTGATACGTCTTCTTCTCCCTTTGGTTCCCAAGTCTTCATGGCTGGATCTATCCCCGTTCATGTAACGACTCGAGCAAAGGAGTATCCGCCGTTCGCCGGGAAGGAGCCCGAGGTTCCCTCAAGTGCTCCTTCGTCCAGCTCTGGTCCACTCCATATTGAGAGACCAAGTACTGAGACGACCATCCGACCCCGTCCTAAAGGAGTACTCAGGCGATCTTCTTACAAACCGAATGCTCGTGCTGCCCAGCACTATAGCATCGTAGAGGACTTATCGCAGGCTCCGTCAGCTATGTCTGCCTTAGAAGTTCTCCAGAGCTGCCCCCCTCAGAGGAAGTCCCTGCTATCGGCCATCGGTGGCATCAACCCGGCAGATTCGAATCTGATTACCTTCGATCTTGAGAGCCATGTCCCAAGGCTGCCTCATCAGATCGCTTTTCTTATCCAAGTCATCATCAACTCAAAAACGATTCATCGTACAGTTATTGATGAGGGCGCATCGACTTGCATTATGTCTATTGCTTGTTGGAAAGCGATCGGCTCTCCGACTCTGAGCCAGTCTCCTACGACTTTGGAAGCTTTCGATGGGAGAGAATCCCGTCCTTATGGTATTCTTCAATGATTGCTAATCACCTTAGAAGGGAAAACTGTGGAAGTAGAAGTTGAGGTCGTTGACGCGAATCTCACATACAACCTCCTTCTGGGCCGGAGTTGGACATATGCCATGCGTGCCGTGGCTTCATCCCTCTTCCGTGTCATTCATTTCCCTCACCAAGGGAAAATTGTCACGGTAGACCAGCTTTCCTTCTTTGCTTCCTCTTCTGGGGGAAATGTACCTTTTGTTGAACATACCTCCGTTCCTTTTGAGAGTGTGGGAGTCGGGCTCTTCAAAGATCCCGCCCTTATGGGTGTTTTCTCCCTCCCACCTCCCAACCTCGCCTCTATCTCTATGATTTCAGTTCATTCTGATCCTTGGGATCTTCCCCCCATTGACCAGATAGAATCTTGGGGTGAGGAGATGCCGTTGAGTCCAGCCAAGCTCAACTACATCGAAATCGTTGCTGCATCGGCCCCTCATGCTGAACCCGCTGTTTCAAGTGGGGCTCTTGACTCAGAAGATTTTCCCCCCTGGTTTGGAGAATGCACCTCTTCGGATCTGTTAAAGGAAATATTCCCTTCCGATGAAGCCATTATAGAGACCATGTCTCTTGAAGAACGTCTGTGGTCCCATCTTCACCACCGTTCCTCGTTTCTCCCTACCCTTCAGGAAACACTGGTTTGTCTCGAGCGGTTTGCTCCATGTCTCCCTTCACAGCCCCTTCAGACGCCCATACAGATTTATCAAACATCATCTGAAGGGCATGTAGGGAACATCACGCAGACCTAACCCATCGACATCTCCGTTAAACCTGGGATTGTCGAGAACATCTATATAGGAGTCACTTGCACTCCTGAGGAGATTCAAATATATATAGCGCTTTTTCGCGAATTTCGTGACGTTTTTGCATGGTCCTACGAAGAGATGCCCAGTATCGATCCATCTATTATAGTGCACGAGATACCTACGTATCCTGGAGCCAAACCTGTTCACCAGCATTTACGTCCCGTGCACCCCCGTAAGGCGGCAGCTATCAAAGTGGAAGTTGAAAAACTTCTTAAGCTGGATTTATTTATCCTATCCCACTTACAGATTGGGTCTCAAATATTGTCCCAGTAGATAAAAAGCAGGGTACTATTCGCGTCTGTGTCGATTATCGCAACATTAATCGAGCCTGCCCAAAAGATAACTACCCCACACCGTTCATTGACCAACTCATTGACGAATGTGTGGGCAGTGAAATATATTCGTTTATGGACGGCTTTTCTGGTTACAACCAGATTAATATCACCCCCGTTGATCAACACAAGACGGCCTTTATCTGTCCGTGGGGTACTTTCGCTGACAAAAAGCTCCCCTTCGGTCTTAAAAATGCCGACTCCACCTTCCAGCATGCAATGTATTATGCCTTTCACGATATTCGGCACATCGTACAGCCTTATCTGGATGACCTTCCCACTCATTCACCTAAGTGCCCGGACCACCCATCACATCTTCACGAGATTTTTCTTCGTTGTCGACACTATAATATCCGACTAAACCCGCATAAATGTGTCTTTTGCGTCGAATCTGGCCGACTTCTTGGGTTTATCGTCTCTCGAGAGGGAATTTGCTTGGATCCCCTTAAAGTCGAGGCAATTTTGAATCTTCCTCCCCCTGCTTCTTTGTGGAAACTGTAGAGCTTGCAGGGTAAAGCTAATTTCTTACGAAGATTTATCCCAAACTATGCCGAAGTGGCAAAGGGTTTCACACGGTTACTTAAGCGTGACACCCCATTTCGATGGGACACCATAGCCGAAGAGTCTTTTGCACGTCTCAAAAATCTTCTAGTTTCCGCCCCTTTGTTGCAGCCTCCAAATTATCATCGTGATTATACGTTATACTTGGCCGCCACTGATACCACCATAGGTATGGTTTTGGTACAAGATGACGAAGATGGCATCGAACATGTTATTTACTACCTTAGTCGCAACTTGTTAGATACGGAAACTCGATATGCATATGTCGAACGGTTGGTCCTCGCTACTGTTTGCGCTGTCCAACAATTCCGTCACTATATCTTGTTGCGTACTACGATGGTGATCTCCGATTGCAACCCCATGACTTATATTCTGTCACGACAATTGCTGGGGGGCAAATACTCAAAGTGGATCGTCATCCTCCAAGAGTTTGACTTGGAATTTACTACTGCCAAGTCTAAGAAATCACTCGTCTTCGCCGAACTGTTGTGCTCTTTGCCATCCACTGCTACCTCCTCTCAGATAGAGGATTCTATTTCAGAAGAAACTCTTTTCCTTATCAACACCCTTGATCCTTGGTACGGGGACATTATTTTCTACTTGCAGACGTCCTCTTTCTGTCCTGAGACCTCTAAGGACACTTGTCGATGGATTCGACACCAATCCCAACCATATCGCATCTTTGGGGACACCCTGTACTGTCTCGGTGTTGATTCTATTCTTCGCTGTTGCTTAACCTTCGAAGAAGCCGAGAGAGTTCTAAACGACTGCCACTCTGGTGCTTGTGGTGGTCACATGTCTGGATATGCCACTGCATAGAAAATCCTCCGTGCTGGCTATTTTTGGCCCTCCATTTTAAGGGATTGCATTCCTGCTATCCGTTCCTGTCATGAATGCCAGATTTACCAACGGAAGATGCGTGCACCCCCTACTCTGCTGCACCCTGTTGTAACCGTCGGCCCCTTTGCCAAATGGGGCATTGGTTATGTGACCTATAACCCTCGCTCGGCCGAGGGGCATGGATACATCATCATTGTTGTAGATTATTTTACGAAATGGGCCAAGGCGATGCCTACATTGTCAGAAGACGGTCACACCGCGGCGCAGTTCCTATTTAATCATGTTATTTCACGATTTGGAGTTCCACAAGCCATCGTCACTGATCACGGAAAACATTTTCGTAATCACATGATGGCCGAGTTAACAACTCAGCTAGGTCTTAGGCATGATATTTTGACTCTGTACTATCCTCAGGAAAATGGTCAAGTGGAAGCTGTGAACAAGGTTTTGGTCACGATGCTTCAAAGAACTGTTGGCATGCACAAGTCTAGTTGGCATCTGATGTTGTTCAACACTTTGTTGGCCTACCATACCTCTATGAAGGATGCCACCGGTTTCACTCCTTTTTAGTTAGTTTATGGACTGGAGGCCACCCTTCCCATTGAGTGTGAGATTCCTTCACTAAAATTAGCCGTCGAGTTACTCCCCGATACTACCCCTGTAAAAGAGCGACTTCTTTACTTAGAATGACTGGATGAGACTCGTCGTCTAGCCTCCCTAGCTATTGAAGCTTAGAAGAAGCGAGTGAAAACTCACTTCGATAATGCTGTTAACCCCCGCTCTTTCATCGAGGGAGATCTAGTACTACTCTATGATCAAGCTAACGATAAGCTGGCAACAGGAAAACTCGAGCCTATGTGGCATGGGCCCTATATTGTGAAAAGAGTTTTACAAAAAGGTGCCTATGAGCTTATAGATTATGAAGGTAATCCCCTGGACAGGCCCTGAAATGGGCTTTATCTCAAGAAATATTACGCCTGAGTCCAGGCACTCTCTCTTTTTGTACATACGTATGCTTTCAGTAGTGTGTTGTGTGTGCGTGTTTATTTAGTTTTTATCTCAGTGTGTCGGCATGATTGCCGCTTATTGTGTCTTTTGCTTCTTGAATAGATGTCTGGATCGCCTTACGTTGGTTTCGCTGATGGTGCTTCTTGCAGTACCCGCAACTTGTCGTCTGCGACATGGGTGATCTACGATCCTCGTGGTGAGTTAGTAGATATTCAAGGGGTGTGTCTGGGTTGTACAACAAACAATGTTGTTGAATATAGTGTTGTGATTGAATTATTAGCTGAGGTGATTAACCTCGGCATTTGCACATTGGTTGTAAACTTAGATTCTCAACTTGTAGTCCACCAACTCAACGGGTGTTATTCCGTTAGAGATCATCGGATTTTAAGGTTTTATTTACGTGTTAAGTTATTGGAAAGAGATTTTGATTTCATTACTTATTAACATATTCCAAGACGACTTAATGCAGTAACTGATGCATTAGCTAACTATGTATTGGACAGAAATTTACATAATATGTAAATCAACATAATACAGGAAGCATAAAATACAATAAACCATAACACCGTGTATATATATATATATCGTGTGGCACACTGAGGCGCTCAAAAAATAAATGTACATGTCTGGATAGAGTCTGTGTTCTCCGTACATCTGAGACACATGTCTCTCAAAAAATATGCAGAAAATAAAACCTAGGAGTCTAATCACGGTGGTGCTCATGATAGCACATCACCGCGTGCACCAATCGTCTCAGTAGACAATGGATGCGATTCGGCACCCCTACTGTGTGCCTCTGATATGTGAAAGGCACATCCGCCAATCTGGCATAACCCAGAATCCCTTGGGTGAGCACCTCGAGATTCTGTATCAGCTCCTCCCCCACGGTACCCCCTGCCTGAGGGTCGACTGCAGGTTGGCCCCTCCGCGCTGTAGGAGACAGGCCGACTGGTCGCTCTGGACCCATGTCTACATATACATACATTCGTCATCAGAACAGGCATGTATTAAAAATACAAAAAAATGAAAATACATAAAACATCAAAATCAAGGAGTTCATACCTAACTCCTCCTTCCATTCCTCCCCCTTTGGTAATGGAAGGTCTGGGTCCCCCATGAAACTGGTTCCTGCATAAGGCCAATCCTGGATCATGATCAGCTGTCGACGAAGCCATATGAAGAACTCAGGATGCCATGACATCTCCTGGCCCCCTCCTCCTCTGGGCATCAATGCTGCCCAATGAGCCATCCTAGGCTCTCGTGGCAATGGATCTGCCACTACGGCTCTCTGGATATGGAAAAGTGGTATTCGCTCCAGGACGAATGATACCACAATCGAGCCATATACGAACTATTTCACATCTGCACGCTTACAATTTGTGAGCTGCCTTTTGATATTAGTGGTCATAGCTGTAGCCCAATCAAAGACGGTGGGGCTGAGGCATTCCGTCGCAAGTATCAGATGGTTCTTGCTCGCCTCATGGGGTGCTTGTACCCCAGCTGCACGTGTGATGGTGAATAGAATCGCCTTGAGTGTCAAATCCCGAATGGTGTTGATAGCCACCTTAGCACTCTGTCTCCCGAATTGTGCTTCCGGGCACACTCGGGCTTTTACTTCACCTACCTTCTCCCCAGAAGGTCTACTGCTAGTCAAAATGGGAACTGCCCCTCTCCGTGACAAGTCGGTGATGAAATATACATCAGATACCTCAAGATCTAAGGTCTGGTTCCGTAGGCGAAATACTTGGTCGTCCACATCCCAAGCATCAATTATGAACTGTAGCAACTCAGGTTGAGACCGCATATATGATGTAAGGAAGAACTTTTTGAGGCCACAATCCCTCAAAGCATTCATGCACCCCTCATCCTCGATTGCCAAGGCATCCACGACATCATGTTCTCTTTCTTTCCACTCTACTACCATTTTGGCTTGTTTCCTGCACCCACAAGGACAAATACACCATCATTAGAACATTGGTAAATTGATGATCCAAGAAAAATTCAAATGCAATTGGTAAAACCATGGGAAAATTTGAGTTGCGTGGTTAGCACGACTTTTTTAAAATATTCGTGCTAATGGCGCGACCCCCCTTGGGTAATTTACCCCAATAGCGCAGGTCCGTGCCGGATACCCGCGCCAATGGGGCGAAGCCCTAAATTTGAAAATCCCCCTTGCAGAGGCTCAATCAGGAATCAAATGCATAAAACGTGGTATAGAAATGGAGCTAAGGGAAGCGCCTCTTACCTGGAGCCAACGAGATTGCGAATGGTTTCACGGATTGGCTGTATTCGCCGCCTGAAGTTTGCTTCCCAAACAGACCGCTCTCACTCTTCAAGAGGTAAAAAGTAAAATTAATTCTATTTTTTACATTTTCACCCTATTTATAGACTTTTTAACTCATTCTTGGGTTTAGAAAAGCTATTTTTGAATATTTTAATGTATTTTTGTCGAAAATGGGTTTTACGTTTGCTTCTTGCGTAGCGACAGGTCTTTTACGTAGCTTCGATGGTGAAACGAGTTGTATTTTATACTTTTTCGAACTCGGTAAATACACGAAAAAGTCACTATGGAGTCATCTTTCAGCTCTTTTCTAACTCGCTAAATATGAAAATATCGCTGAGTTGTTCCTCTTGACTCGTTAAACGTAAATGAGAGGCGGTAGTCTTTAAACTCTTTTTCCGACCTATAAAGAATGAAAAGATCGTCGGGCCTTTGTCGTTTCAGGTTCGTTAATGGGAGCGAAAACGACGTGATATCGATCGCTTTTTCACTTTTTCGGGTCGGTGTCACTACTCACGAAAAGTACTCCTCGATCGTAATGGCCGGGCAGTTATTTTGAGCATAGTTTTATAATGTTTCGGGCTCGAGAGACACAACCTTATGAAAAAGGACACCCCTGAAGTTTCCTTTCCGCGGTCTTTTCAAACTCTCTAAACATGAAAAGACACCGAGTTTTTCCGTTGTCAGACTCGTTAAAACTGTAATGACATCGGATTTTGTCGTAATGACAATATTCAAGCATATGCTATCCCCGTCAAGCTTGCCATCCAAAAATAATCGGGGTACTCGCCAGAAATGGTGGGGGAATAAAGGAATCATAATCGTCATCGTCGGCAGTATGTCGCTCTTGAACATCGCACTTTCTGCATTCGTGTCTGGGTGGGGACATCTCATCTCATTTCACACTTGCCTCCATGGGTTTGGGTTATCCTATTTGACCATTCATCCGCTCATCATTTTGTCATCATGACCCCTGATCATTTGACATCAAATACTGCCAAATCCGTTGTTGTGCCACCGATATGTTCAAGAGAAGTTGACCTTTGTAGAATACTCAACCTCCCTCCGATGTCTCACACAAAACATATTGTCTCTCTCCATCTCGTGTCGATGATGTGGGAAACATTATGGCCCACCTTCGATCAAGGTCACTTCCTGTCGACTTCAGCTCATTATCCAAGAAGGTGACCTAGAGACTCCCTTCAGGTACCTTGGAGCCTGCATGCCTCAATGGCAGGTTCTTCGTGTTCGACGCAAGGTTTTTATCATTAGCCTCCGATTGGATGATTCTACGTGTGTTTGACACCGGCTCATTGATTCGCACGCCATGGATTGTACCTATAGTACCTTGAGGACCATCGTCATTATTGGTGGCACCTCTCGTGTCTGTTAACAGTTTTCATCATTGACTAGTAATCAGACGATGTTCATGCATGTTCGACTTCGACTCCTGTATTCACATGCCTGAACTTGTACTATGTTTCGGATCGAGTTCGAGCGCAAGACCCCAGATTGTCGATATCAAAATCCGGGCTGCATTTTGTGGATTATTGTAATCATTACATGACTCATTTATTGGATGGCTGCGACCATACCTGAGTCCATTTATTGATCCTCATCGGATGACTGCGTCCATACCTGGGATCCAGTTTTTACATATACTTTGTTATGGATGGCTGCGCCCATACCACATATATCATGTACTTGAGATATCAGTTGTACTTATTTTCGCAGGTTCTCCGGCGGCCGTGTTTTCAGTCACACAAGTTCTTGTAAAGCACTTCACCCCTCTCTCTCTTGGGCCTCATGCTTCAGGGGGCATCTGTTACACAGTAATTTGTCACCATTTGTCACCATCCCTGTTACCCCTCTCCTGCATCTTGGAGGACTCATTCTGGGATTTGTGAGAAGTGACAAGACTTGAAACCACTTGCATCATTCACCTCTGAACATGAGCTTCATATGCCCTGAAGACATCTCCTGCACCTTGCCCTTAAAAACAGCCCTTTTTACATTAGCGCTGGCCCACTATGTCATGCCCACGCCAATGGGGAAAATCCTATAAAAAGGGCGCGCCATTAGCGCTCTGTCCCAGAGTTGCAATCGTGCCAACCCTTTTGGGCAAAGTTTTGAACCAATCAACCTCCGAAAGTTCTATCCAACTCATTCACCAACTGAATCCAAGTTAAGTGAGGATGGTTTGGCTTCGAATCTCCTTGAATGGGAA
>APFE031492610.1:181982-224736 GCA_000404065.3 Pinus taeda | reverse complement strand
TGTATCCATAAGGCTTTACCTAAGTAAGGAGACTTTGTCACTAAAGAGAGAGAGAGCTTGTCCCTCACCCCTTCAAGGTTTTGCAAGACTTGTGTAGCTGAGCACCCAGCCAAAGGAGGACTTGACATCAGGATGCTGGTTGTATTCTCCTTTGTTGATTATTAATAATAGATGACTATCATTATGGTTCCATTCTCGTTGTACTTGTAATGGTTGATGTTGAATTATATCCTTCCTGAATGATGTATAATTGCATTTATTAGATTTCACACTTGTGTTTGTGTTGTTCTCTTTGTGTGCAGGTGTCCATTCACGGAGATAGTGGAGGACTATGACCGGCCAAGACAAAGGAGCGTGGGCGACATCTCTTCTATGAACAAAAGCGTTGGAACTCAAGTAGGTCTTCATCACCTACCTTTTATTTGCAATTAGGAACTTGCGTGATAACATTGTTTGATTGTTGCTAGACCTGTTCTGGGCTAGTAGGGATCGCCTCTATCCGTAGAGGGGATTTACCTCTCCAACAGGAGGAACATGATTCTCAATGGGAAGGCCATCAATCAGCTTTCCAAGCACTAAGGGATTGCTTTGGTATAGCAGGTTGTTTAATCAGCAAGCAACCAGTAAGTGTTGGATTGGGTCAGTAGAAAAAGGAGAACATTGGTTGAAGTGCCAAGCCATTTGCAAGGCAAGGTATGTCAGTGAACCCAAGTGGTTGTCATGGAGATTTTTCCAAGTAGAATCAATTGATAGAACATGGGAAGGAGAAGATTATTCAACTCTCATCAGATAACCAGATTTTGTGGGTCTAAAAGCCTGTCAGTGGGAAGGAGTGATCAGAATCTATATTAGGGGAAAAAATTCTCAAACATCAAATTGCTAAGAATCCTTCAAAAACTGAACGACCGTGTCCATCTCGACGATACAATCCCAATGCAACTTGTTTCACTCCAAACAGAGCTCATATGAGTAATATAGAGACTTTTGTCTACTTTTTCATACAGAAGAATTTTGTAAAAACAAATTATAGTCACTGTCTAGTCAACAGTCTATACTGCTAACGTGGAAAATGACTGTGCAAGTCAAAGTTCAGTCAACAGTGAATGAGATCATGCCAAGTGGAGCTTTATGAATGGTTGACAGTTTGATGCATTGTTTTTTTCTATTGGTCGTCAAAGGACCAATGAGAATGTAACATGTGGCAAGCCTAGTGTCCAACACGTTTCCCTCCCCAAGGGCCTACCAGGTTGGCACAGTGTAAAAGGTTATTTGGAAGGCTGGCTGAGTCGAACCTGTGACCTCACCGACACAAACCCCAAGCTTTACCACTATGCCACAATAATTTTTCTTAACAAGATATGGGCATGCTTTCTATTTAAAGAGTAACACATGCCAAATTGGGGGAGGGGATGGCCAACCCCCTCCACATATGACCGACACTGCAAAACTCGGAGCTAGTGCTATGACTAACCGTGGTAATTAACGTGATAAGTGCGGATAAGTGTTAATCCAAACATTCTTATCTTTTAATTAATTTTGGATTAAGTTGGAAGTAGTTTTAGCAGGCCCGATAAATCCAATGCTGCTCCAATCCTAGCATGGCTAACTGGAGTTTCTCCATATTTGGTGGAGCTTTCCTAGGGAAAACTAAAGAGACCATAACTTTTGCAATATTCAACCAATTTTGGCTAAAAAAGAGTCATTCCTAGATGATTTGGATGCTCTGAACACAATGGAATAGGTTGTAGAGGAAGAAAAGCACTTTTGTATGTGATTTTTCTACATTGACAAGGGCCACCAAGAGAGAGGAGGTCAAGCCTAGATCAACTGAGGTCCAATTGTAGAGCTTGGATATTCATTTTCATGGTTTTTGGGTCTTCTAAATCCAATGGAGTAGGTTGAAAATCCATTGGATCATTGCAGGCACATGTAATCAGAGAACTGACCATTAATCTGAAGAGGGCCTAGCCATTGAAGCAGGTCCAAGGAGATATAGCCCAGGAAGGGTGAACTCCTTTATCAACTTTGTGTTATGAGTTTATGTGTTATAATTCTCTAAATTTTACTTGATATATATGTGTTTTAAACAGCTAATTAAACTCATAAATTGCTCATAAAAGGCACTCAACACTTGACACATAATTCCTCACATTTTGGTTAATTTGAGACGATCCTAAACACACTTTTTTTTTTTAATACTGATGAGGGAGTTCGCATAACATTAACAAGTTTTCCCAACATTCATATCACCATTTTCCTTGCTTTAATAACACAACACATGTTTTATAGCACAACTCATGAAAATTAATGTATATCACAAGGTTCTGATGTCACCACAATGGCCTAGTTTCTAAAGTCTTCAGCTACATTATGCTATTGCAAACTTTGATGTGATTAAGTTAATGTTGTTTACCTTGTAGTCAACCTCATATACATGTTTTGGGCACTCCTATGATTCTCATACATGAAAAACATATGAATTTGATGAGATTCAATCATAAAAAAGTTTAAATCATATTAAATCATAATTTAAATTGAAATCTCTTTTAAAATGATGATTGATATTTATCTTTGTGGATTCCTCTTTTCTTCTGATCTGTTTGGTTTATCAGTTGAAGCAAGAACTCAACGTTGTGTGTGTGCCACACAATTTTTAGCTAATCTTGTCTTAAACTCTAACTCACTTAGTGGTTCTCATCCCTAAGGTAAGCACACAGCGGCGGTCACATTTCTCCCCACATTATTTTTGTATATCTCCCAACAGGCTTCCTCATTCTCACCTCCTAGTGAGAATAGGCATATTTATTTTCCCACTATATACTCACCTTTATGGGCGTAGGAAAATAACATTCCGAGTAGTCTATCTGGCGAAAGGCTTTCTTGCATGGGCCCCATTAGTCACTCACCCTTTTGGGCCCAGGAAATTCCCATTCTGAGTAGTCTACCAGTCCAAGGGATTTCCTTCATGAGCCCCCTTCCAATCACTCAATCTTCCTAGCCCAAGAAACCCCCATTCCAGGTAGTCTACCTATGCAAGGGATTTCCTGTGTGGGGTTTTTATTATATTATTACAACCTAGTAGACATTTTTCATTCTCTATTGACATGTGTATGAATTCTTAATGTCAAGTCACAGTTTCATGTGCCTCCCTCCACTACTCATGGAGTCTTATAGTCAAGGTCCGGATTATGACTTACTCCCATGGGTTAAACAAAGTTCCAGATGTCGTCCTAGCTCCATCATGCCACCTATATCAAAATATTTAATTTATTTCATGAGGTATACTTAGAATTTCAAACCATAAATTTTAATTGCCCGATCCTTGCTTCATCCAAAAGCCTAATATCATAATTATGAGAGTATTAATCATGTTATTGGGCTCCTTTGTTGGTGGTTTTAATATATCATGGTGGCTTTGATTTACCACCGTTCAAACACTTTCCCTGCAACCTAATTTTTCAATCATCCAATAGTTGTAAGTGTTCCTACATAAATATATAATTACATAAATTCACAACAAAGATGAGTGATTTTGAAGTTGTTACACCCACAAAAATTCTACCACTTTGGTTCAAATAAATTGAAATGGTACTCTACATGTGCATCACATTTATTTCAGGAATTTCATGATTTAATTTAATATTCATTCCAATATACAAATAATTTATGTCCAAGAAATGCATATATCTCCATTCATCATAACTTTAATTCACCATTTGAATCAGCAAACAAAAGTCATTGAAATATTTCATACAAAAGGCTCCATTCCTTCACCATACCACTTCCTAAGTATCCATGCAATCATGAATAATTTGGAAGAATTTTTTCTCAAAAGTTGAAGGAATTCCCATCCAATTCCTTCATTTCTACCTCTTTACCTAGGTTCACCACTCACTTCATTTACTTGGATGTCATTCCTAGTGTTTTCAGCTGAAACCTTTTGAAGGGTCCAACTAGCTTATGATATTCCTACTATCCACAATGCTCATTAGTTGTTGAAATGGTGTTAGTATCACACATATTAATCATAATTTCATCAACCTAGCTATTTATGAATTTGAATGAATGCTCCATAAAGGAATTTTCATTTTCATTCACTTCCAACATGCCCCCATCCATGCTAAGCACATGTTGTCAATTTCTAGCCTTTATTATTTTCATTCATGCATGCAACAAAGGTTAGAAAAATAAAAATAAGCACAATGACAATGGTAGTTAAGAAAAACATGTCACTTTGTATACCAACCCAATGGATATCCCATGTGGCATGGAATTCATTAAAAAACTTCACTATGCTACCCACAACATAGAAAATATAAATTTCATTTCCAAACCATTCACACAATGATAATATTTCAAATATTAACCACTTATCTTGCCATTATGGTTGTTATCAACCAATTAATTTTTGAACCAAAAGGTATCATTATAATTTCATGCATTTTCTCTTTTTTCATAAAACAAAGAATGCATATAACAACCACGTACAATTTTGGTTAAGAGAACTCCCTTCTTATGCCATTTTCAAGGTTGTTACATTGTTTACCATTTTGTTCAAGAAGACTCATCCAAGTCCATTTTATTTGTTTTTTCATCTTATTTTGTCTCCTTACTTCCATTTATCTTATGCACAAGGTATAACAAAGGTCCCACACTTCCAATTGCTTTTTTATGCTATCCAACTCTTCTCCAGAGCTCTTTCTTCTTTCACTTCTCACACCCAACCAACCCCCAATAACAAACCACGAAAGGAAAGAAGAAAGAATGACAAAAAAACAAAACCACAATGGAAAAACAAGGAAAACAAAAAGAACATGGCCATGCTCAAGGTCAATAGTTAAAACACTAAAGAAAATATGAATTCAATCTATAAAACACAAAATGTATAGAACATTCATTAACCCATAACAACTCAAATCCATGAGTTCCAGTGTTCAATGTTTCCATCACCACCATATATATATATAATATATATTTAAATATATAAATAAATTATAATAATATATATAATAATAAATATATATATATAAATTATATATATATATATATAATATATATATATATATAGATAGATATATAGATAGATATATAGATATCAAACTGAGTCTTCTCTAAGGTTTTATGCAACCTTAAACTTTTAACATCCTTCAAAATAACTCCGAGAGGGACTTTCTCTTTTAGGGGAGCTTCCTATTTCTTGTTCATGATGGACTTAGTCCTTGATATGATGCCATTGTCTATGCTTTTACTTCCTGCTACAATTGAGTCTTCTTATATGTTGTCACACACACCCAACTATGAGTTATATCAACATAAAAAAATCATCTGTTACATTTCCATTCTAATACCATGCCTATTGATCTATAACTATATACACATCTAGAATTCATGTCAACCACATGTTCCAAGAATCAAGAATACATATTAGCATGTTTATAACCATTTTATCAAAAGAATGGAAATCAAACTTTTACTAAGACTAGCATCATCAAATTTTTAAATCAGCCTCTTACCAAGGCTAGCAGCCATGACATAGTCTACAATCAACTCATAGTCATTAGCCATAATGCTACAACTAGCACACTTCCACTCCTACGCATATAAGTTGTCTCAACACACATTATATTATTGACATTTTTTTGAAACATGATCATTCCTTCATGCAATATCATAAGTAAACAATTATATCATGCACTTAATCAAGCATTCTAACAAGACTTTAATTGTGCTTAAAATTCAAGAATCATAATCGATAATTTTTAGAACACTTGTCTAGAGAATACCACTTACTGGCATAAAACCTCATATTATTGTATTGATCACATTGTCAAAATATACATATCAATAGGCATATGTCTCACCTTTGTCGAGCTCTCATCAACACCTTATTTTCCATAGCCTTGGTTCCCTCATGAGGGCTTCACTAGGGGAGCAATACCATACCACGTGGGTTCATATTAGGGGATATTTATTGAGTAAAAATTGATATAATATATTGGAGGATATATGGGGGTAGAGGATTTTTATATCGGTAGGTATAAAAAATGGAGACCAAAGTTAATGAAAAAATATAAAGGGGTATAAAAAATGTTAATGTAAACGTGGATACAGACAATATCTAGTGAAAGTAGGGTTTTTGACATGGGATGGTGTATTGGGTATGTATTGGTAGCGTGTTAAATAATGTGATTTTCCAATATATAGTCAAATTAAGGGTGTTGTTTAATAAACTGCAAATGCGCGTGATACGTTAGAGGTTCATTGAGTGAATCCCCTATAGGTTCCCTAAGCTTACATGTAAAACTTTCATTGGCTTCCCATTTGTGCTACCAACCTGCTCCTAGTTACATGTTTATCATTAACCACTACTAATAATATGAATCATGCTATTAAAATAGATTACTGAGAGTCTTTATGCCTGCACACCCATTACTGTATGCACCTAGCATACCTTCATGCATCTAGCATATCATTATTTAATAACTATTTGATGGACATGCATCTCTAAACTATTTCATATCTTGCATTATCATGCCTATGCTAGTATTAATCAACTTATGAAGACTTCTCAAAGCATCTAAGAAGTATAAACTACTAATAAATAAGTTAAGATATTCCCCCTCGTAAGTTTGAGTGCATCATTTACTCATGAACTTTTGCAGTCTTATTGGACTGCTCTAGGGAATCTAGTCAACATTCTTCATGTTTGTCTTGATGCATCAACTAAAATTTGTGTTTAAGTAACATCATTGTATTCATATATACAATAAAATAATTGCATATAAACATTTATGCATGTAGTACACATTGACCAATGAAATTCAACCGAAAAAACACTTGCACCTAAAAAACAATCATTGTTTTTAAAAAAAATGGTCCAAATTTTAATCTCCAAAGATTTAGTATAACACCTTTTCTTTTCATTTCACATATCCTAGAGCCCATCTAGTTGAAGTGTTGAACCTAGATTCTTTAATACCACTTTGTAACATACCCAGTTCCCTCATTTACATACAAAAGTTACAAGGTACCCAAAATTTTCTTTTTTCCTTTTACTAGCTTGAAAAAAATCTTTGATACCATTTCATCACATACCCCTACTAAATTTATCCTAAACTGGTATAAGGAAAAGACCCTCTAGTAGAGGTTTTTGCGGAATCCCCTATAAAAATAGCCCAAAAATCCAATTGTAGTGAAGGTCACTAGCAGAGGTGGGTAGACAGATGTTTTAACGAATGTTTTTTTAACAATGCATATATAATATAAAAATGCACTGGTGCTTTATTATACACATAAGCATTGGTTCCTTATATAACATGCTCCACCATGAAAAAATTATTTTTTTTAAATAAAAAAATGGTGCACTAAATAAAAAAAAAGAGCATTGGTGCATATACTACTTGATAACATCGAAAAAAGGGTTAAATTTACAAAAATGTTCATCATAAAATTTATTTTCCCTAGTATGGTGCTATACTATGACGCTAACCCAGTGCTAAACTTGTACTCTAATGCCCTCGTGCATACACAGTATAGCGCACCATCAAAGCGTTATTTAAAACAACGGTGCACCACTTATATATAACGCATTATTACTTACACTACTAGGTAGCACCGAATAAATGTTAAATTTAAAAAATGTGGGTCGTAAAATTATTTTCACCATATCAGTGCTATATCCACCCAAAGCACCAGTGTTGTTCTTGTATTAAAATGCTTCGACGCGTACTTAAAAAGATCACTATTATAGTATAATTAATTTAAAATAAAAATGTGGTGCTTTATTCCAATGAAGCACTGGTGCTATTCATGTATTAAAACACCCTCGACCGTCTTAGAAAGAGCATCGCTATGATGTCTTCAATTTAAGAAAATGTGGTGCTATATTCCCATGAAGCAATAGTATTGTTCATGTATTAAAAAACCTGACTGTGTCTTCGAAAGACCACCACTAGTCAGTTTTATTTATTTTTAAATGCAGTGCTATATTCCCATGAAGCACCAATGTGGGTCATGTATTCATATGCCCCGGTGCATTGTAACAAGAGACCCAATATAGGGTTTTTAATTAAAGAAAAAAAAAGGGGTGCTCTTGGAGATAGTAGGCATTGATGTGGTTATTATAACACATCAAAACAAGGTTAAATCCAAAAAAAAAAAAGAAAAAAAAAATCCTACTAGCCATAAATTTATTTTTATCATCTACAATGTTGTAGATATCTAAAGCACTCATGTCAGCCTTACCTTACGCAAGCACCCTATCATCGATGCTTCTATTGCTTACCATGCTTCCATACTGTGCTCACTGCGTGGCTTTCCAATTTTCTCAAATGGTTGTGAATTTATTTTTTCTCAAGTATGTGTCAACAATGACTCGCCAACATTCAAATGTCTAGTTGGTGTCTATGTTTCTCTCTAATTTAATTTTTTTGCATATTAGAATTGCAAAATAGGTCAAAAAATCCATTGTTTTTAATTTGTTTTTCCCTGCATGGTGCATTCAATAGGTTTGGATTGCACATATACTACTTGATAACATCGAAAAAAGGGTTAAATTTACAAAAATGTTCATCATAAAATTTATTTTCCCTAGTATGGTGCTATACTATGATGCTAACTCGGTGCTAAACTTGTACTCTAATGCCCTAGTGCGTACACATTATATCGCACCATCAAAGCGTTATTTAAAACAATAGCGCACCACTTATATATAACACATTATTACTTACACTACTAGGTAGCACCGAATAAATGTTAAATTTAAAAAATGTGGGTCTTAAAATTATTTTCACCATATCAGTGCTATATCCACCCGAAGCACTAGTGTTTTTCTTGTATTAAAATGCTTCGACGCGTACTTAAAAAGATCACTATTATAGTATTTTTAATTTAAAATAAAAATGTGGTCCTTTATTCCAATGAAGCACGGGTGCTATTCATGTATTAAAACACCCTCGACTGTCTTAGAAAGAGCATCGCTATGATGTTTTCAATTTAAGAAAATGTGGTGCTATATTCCCATGAAGCACTAGTGTTGTTCATGTATTAAAACGTGCTAGTGCATCTTAACAAGAGCACGACTATAAGGTTTTTAGTTTTTTTTTCTTCTAAATGTGGTGCTATTGCCCCATGAAGCAATAGTGTTGTTCATGTATTAAAAACCCCAACTGTGTCTTCAAAAGACCACCACTAGTCAGTTTTATTTATTTTTAAATGCAGTGCTATATTCCCATGAAGCACCAATGTGGGTTAATCAAGGAGGATTGTGACTTGGTCTTGGAGAGGTCATTGAGTCAAGGGTCTAGGTCATGGTTTTGGTATTCATCAATTGAAGTCTCTATAAGAAGAAGAATTCATTTTGGTTTTCCTCTCATGTTGGAGAGGTTTTGGCCCTTGTTGATCACTTATTATCAGTGTCTCTTGTCTCCTCATTGTTTATGCATTGGCAGTTGTTTGATGAAGAAAACACTATAATAATCTAAGTAAATAGAATGTCCTAATATTAAGAAGAAAAAACCACTCACAGGTAGTTATCATAAGAAGAGAAATCAGCTAACTACTATGCCCTAGATTTCTCAACAACCCTAGCACTCCCTAACACTTATCAGTATGCATTGACACTGTGTGGAATGTGTTAACATTCCTTTTCATTCCCTGGCATGCCCTAGCACTCCTTAGCTATCATGCCCTCACAAGTACCCTTACATTTTTTGGGAATTGGGAACCTAACCAAGTCCTCCCTCGACTACAACAGCTTGACCTAGTTACAGCTACTACAACTAGACTATTCCTTGTTCACCTAAGAATTGACTATAACTCATCTTAGGCCACTCATGTACAATTTCAACTTGTCCCACTTAACAAGTTACAAGTTAGCAAGTCAAGGCTCATGTCCAAGTGCGACCATAAAAGAACTAAGCAACATAGTTTACATCTTGACATTCCATGACACCTTGCATGTCTAACAATCCCTCGGTACTATGTGACACATACTAACACCCCCTGCATTCATTAGCATGCTTTGGCACTGCCTGGCACACCCTACCACTCCCTGACATAACCTGGTACTCTAGAATGCCTTGGCACTGCCTAGCATATAACCTTGTCACTCGCTCCTTAACACACTTGAATCTCACTGACACTCCGTGTCACACATTCTATTTTATTCATTTCCATGCATTTTGAACTATTTTTCGCTTATGTTTCCATGGCACTCCCTAACACTCCCTATCACACATTGACACACCCTGACAGCTCACACATCTTGGCATGCTACCCTAGCACTCTAGCATTCCTTGGAACTACCTAGCATACATTTTCACTCCCTCCTTAGCACACCTAGAACTCACACACACTCCCTGTCACACACTCTTATTCATTCATTTCCATGCATTTGAAACTAGCGGTTCGTTGTGTTTCCCCGGCCTCTAGCGTGCCTTTGGACTGCCTAACAGGAATTGTCACTCTCTCCTTAACACATCTGGAACTCACTGACACTTCCTGTAAAAAACTTTCATTCATTCATTTCCATGCATTAATTTGACCTGGTTCTCCCCTGTGTTTCCTTGACATTCCCTAACACTTCTTAGCACACATTGGCACACCCTAATATATGACACATCTTGGATGCATGCTACCCTAGAACTCTAGGATTCCTAAGCACTGACTAGCATACCATGTCACGCCTTCCTTAGCACACTTGGAACTCACTGAAACTCATAAGCCATTAACCCATAACCACGAAATTCCCTATCCCCTCACCCCCAAGCCATAATTCCTTAACCGCTACACTCATAACTCATAGTCTATTAATAGCTTGAGCCATTAAACCTTAATCCACTAACCCCTAACCTACAATCCATGAACCCTCTAAGCCCTAAATCCTTATCCTCTCAACCAATGACTCGTAATCCCTAACCCCTAAACACCTTAACTAATGATACCTAAATCCCCTAACTGGATAATTTGCAAAGCCTCAATCTGAATGATTCACAATATCTACACTTCGAGTTGAGATGGAATTTGTATTGCTCTCCCACATAAAGAGTTAGTACTGAATAGATCACTCATAAAGAAAAATCCTCTCCACCCCTAATGCATGAGGAGTGAACCATTGATACAAATATTTTGTTTGCTCAAAAAAATCAATTGTGTCGATGTAGAATAATGTACCTAAGATAAAATAATGATATTATCCACATAAATGCTTTCAATAGCCTCACATTAGCCATGAGTGGTGAGCCAAGGGGTCAGTGTGGGGCACAATTAAAGTTACACCATCTTTAATTTCCATTTACATCTTGAAGTTGTTCTCTAGTAAGGTTGATGCATTATCACAAGGGAGCATGCAGGCACATGTTTGTGGGGGGAAATTAAAGTTGTAACACAATTCAATTGATATACAACTACAATATAAATGAAATTATTGTATGTTTCGGTCAAGTTGTTAGAGGGGTTATTTATGGACAACACATTCAATGTACTTTGACTTCATCTTTTCATGGCCTCAACTCTGAGATGGATTTGTACTATGAACACTTCATGCAAATGAGCGGGTGTTATTTTTTAACCCGCATATGCACAAGAGCATTGAATGTTTCCCTTAGATTCCCCTTGTTGCATTCAAAGTGTGTTTACATTAACATCGAGTTGAAACTAATCATCATGATCTTCCTCTTCTCATTAACATCTGCTAGCTTTTCCATATACATGAGATAGAGTTAGATGGTCACCTCATTTGTAGAAGCCTCATTTATTATGAGATTCAAGGGACATTATATTGTCTTTATCAAGATTTGGATGGGTCGTTGTCTACATTCTTCCAATACATGTCTAGCTCTTTTTATGAGGGAGGCCATTGGATTTAATCTTTATACAAGAACTTACGTGCCCTTCCCCATATGAATTACTTTAAAGGGGTCACCTCCTTCCATGTTTCCTTGCCTACTAAGGGCCAAAATTGACAAAACAAGATTCGCACTTCTTCAACTATCAAATTGGTGAGGCCTCATAGCTCATCTTTGTCCTCAATCGGACATATTTCTTCAAAGAGACTTTTGAGGATTTCCTGCTGTAAATCACAAGATGGATGTCACAAGACCTTTTACCCCACTTTATATATTGGTTTTTAGAGGAAATTTATAAATTTTCATTGTCATCTCAACCTCTGGGATTATTATCACATTGAGCATTTCCAACTGAGATACATGCATCTATATGTAACTCATGGATGTATCATTTGTTTGATGGCACCTTTCCTTGGACATCTAGGACCCTAGGAGTAGGAAGAGGTTGCTTTAGCTACCACATTTAGCTTGATATATATGATCCATGTGTATATGGCATCTTCAATGTGTATTATTTTTATTGGATCACTTAAGCACTCTATTCTAACTCTTATTGCTTTGGTTATACGTTCTAAGTTAGATTGTTCCATTTGTTTCATAACTCTACTGAAAGAAGTGTGTCATCTTGATGGTTTGGGAATATACTTGGTGAATTGAGTAAGTGCTAGACATCAATCTTATTGTACCCCTAACTTCCTTTAGTCAAATTTTATCCCATGTCATTCCAAAGGATGTTCATTCTTTTTTTTGAGATGACAACTTTATGATTAAGCATTCATAGATTTCTAACAAATTATTTCCCTTTTTGTCATTTGTGATGAATGAAAAGAAAACATAGAAAGCCAAAATCATTAAAGATACACTAGAATGACGTCTCTAAGTCTAATCCCTAAGGTTGAAGTGCAAATTCATGTAAATGCTATATATGTGAGTTGTTCTAGACTAATAAAAACCTCATTCCCTAATTCCTAGATATAAGAAAAAGGGGGAAGGAAAATAAGGCCCAGTGAATGGTAACCCATGATAATGAAACCCGAGATCTCAAAATGACAACTGCAAATATTGGTAATTGTTTCCTTTGAACACTAAATGAGTGGCGTGATGAAGGATGTATCTCAAGTAGAAATCAACTAGCCTCAAATGAATTCCAATTTATTAAAATATAATAACAAGAAAGGGTGGTTTTTGGGTAGTATCTTGGTTCATAATTCACATTATCTAGTTCAACAAAACATCCTTGAATCCCAATTATTTGTATTTCCACCAACATCAATCCAATAGAACAAGGGTCAAAACCTAGTGTTCATGATATAAAATAAGTTTGGGTTAGAGAGCCATGTTGAATACATGGAGGGTTGAAATGCCAAATGGAATATAAGTGGGCCAATGTTGCATTTATCTTCATTGTTTATGTAATACAATTTTTTTGTGAGGGATATAACACAAAGTAAAGGAGAGAGGACTGGAGTAGGGTTGAACAACAAATGAAGCACATAGACATTGGAAAGAACACATTGGAGTGAGTAGCTTCCCCTTTGTTGATATTGATTATGTTTACAAAGTTCGTCAAATGCATGGATGAGGGTTGCATGCTAAGAGTTGTGGGGGAGGGAAAGTAATTTGCACCCTTGGGTGGCTCTAATGTAAAGGGTTAGACAAAATCCACTTTAGATGTGAGAGTGGATCCAACACAATATCACTAATTTATGATTCCATTGATTATTCTCCAAAGATGGGATAGATGTCTAGTAGTCTTGAGGGTTAGGTTAAGTAGCCATGAGTAAGGTGTGAGATCTCTCTCCCAATTTTGATGATGTCACAACTTCAATTCTCTTTGTCCTTTAAGTGCAAGATGCTTGGAACTTGGGCATTTATGGTCTACCTAAGTTACCATCAAACAAAGGTGGTGAAACCTATGGAAGTTTCCCATGCACATATGTATGTAAAAGAAGGCCACACATAAGGTGGGTTCTATCCTTGTGCTTTGACCCCATTGACACAAGAATTTATGTCACACAAGGCCTACCATGCTTTGTCGGAAGTCTATTGTGGAAGGAGAAGCATAGAAACTTGGTGGAGAAGAAGCAAAGCTCCTTGTCATTGGAGGGTCATATTTTGATCACATGAAGGACAATCAATGCTTGTGGGAGAATTTGGCATTAGGATAAAATGTTAGAGCTATCATTTGCATTAGAGTCCGATGGCTTTTTGTTGAGAGAAGGGATGTGTGCAATAGTGTAGGGATGACAAAAACACAACCAAATCACTTAATTGTAAGAACTCTAAGATGTTATGTAATACACACCATTTATAAACAAAAAATAAATAATTATTATCCTCAACATAAATATATTATTATTCTAATTAGATTTTAATTAAATCCTTAAATTTATCCACACATATTACTAATTACACCAAACACATTTTATTTTGTAGCTAGGTGGAGCCTAGGTCAGGGCCAACATGTTTATTTGTTGGAAAAAGACTGATCTACCCATAATGGGATTCTTATCACCAAGATTGTGCAAGGCTTTGGTCAAGCTTGGATGCCCCTTGGGAAGTTTAATTCCCCCAAAGTGATTTCCACTCCTCAACCCCTTCCCAGGAGGTTTGACCCTGTGACAAGGATTAAACCCCACACAATCTAATTGGTTTACGCCTCATGGATACACTATAGATTTTAAAATAAGATAAATTAGCATGTATGACTAAGAATATAGAAGAAATTATCCCTCCAAACAAATTAAAAAAATAAAAAATAATTTTTTTTTGCCGCTTAACACAGAATTAGAAAGAATCTAGTTAGACTCCTCCCCTATTTAAAACATTTCACGATCATTTCCTAACCATGTGTTACCTCCACGCACAATCTATAATGGTGGGAAAAAAACATTTGAAAACCTCTACCAGAACACCAATTACGTCTATGCACAATAGTCTAACAGTGGGAAACAAAGTGTTTTCATGTTTAAAACTTGACTTTTCATCAAACCATTGATTTAGAGTAGTCTAAAGGTGGGAAAAAGAACATTTGAAAACCACTACCTAACCACCCATTACCTCTATGTATAATATTCTAAGGGAAAGAAACAAATTAGTTTCATATTTAAAACATGGCATTGATTTAGATTCTAGGAAGAAAAAAAGACACAAGTTGCAGTCTACTCATTGAGTGTTGTGCAAGATGGCTTCTTACTCATTTCCTATCCTAATTTCCTATCCTAATTTTAAAAGAAATTTTTTGTAGTCTAACAGAGTTTTGGGTTCGGCCCATTACCCACAACCAGCTTCTAAAATCAAACCCTGATACCATCTCCCATATCTACCCTTGCTTCACTCATTACATGACCTAGGAATAACACTTCTATGTATGTATGCATCTCCCTATTTGGACTTGTATACATGAGAATGAGAGCATGCTTTAGGAGTCAGGGTTTAATTTTTCTTATCTACATGCATACTAGGAACAAGACAAACTTATCGATCTTCTGTGATTTAGAAGTGTTGGAAAACGAGGAGCCACATAGAGCATCTGTGGGAAATGTTAATTCTATTTCAAAAATTCAAAATATAATTCCAAATTTTCCAGTTTTTGAGATCCCCCTCCCTCTTTCAGCAAAATACCATGGGCATCTGAACAATCAAACTTTGGACCTTCCCATTTCTATGTTGGCTTGGAGCCACCATATCTTCTTATTTTGAGCTTTTAACGGAAAATTATTGCATACGTTCTGCTTTTTGGCATGCGGCGAACTCCTGCATTGCTTCCAAGGATCCAAGCCCCTATTTGAAGAGGGGAAGGAAGGGTTCTGGAATTTGTCAATAAGAGAAAAAATTCAGGGTCCAAGCACGAGTTTGAAAAGGGGAAGGAAAGGTTCTGGAACTTGTCAATTAGAATACATGTGGGGAGAATAGGGCTCTTCACCCTCGAAAATGTTGATGATGTAAAATGAAATAATACCGTTGGACTATGTTTATTCCTAGAAAATGAGAATACATGTAGGGAGAATGGGGCTTTTGGCACTCAAATATGGTGATGGCGAAAATGGAATAAAACAGGAAACATGTGCTTACTCCTAGAAGTTGCAAGGGTCGTATCCCTAGATAAGTTTTATTAATAAAGCTTGAAGTTTCGTTAGTTGACTTGCGGATTTCATTTCTAAATGTGACAGAAATTGTTTATTTGTTTTGATTCCATGAGCACGATGCACTTTGATTTGTGGCATATATGTCACAATGCCATGTCAAAGGATATTTTTACTATGAATCAAATTAAAATACTATTGACCAACTTTGTTCATAAAAATCGTTATCAGTGGTGGTTTCATTATCAATTTTATAATAATTCCCTTCTCATTGAGCCCCTATTTTCATCGGAGTTTGAAAGATATGCCCCCACACACCATGAAGATTCTTTTTGTGTTTCTTCCACTGGTATAAGATGACCTACAGGTCATTTAAGTTGCATCTAGGATCCATTTCAATGGATGTAACCAACCATCTTTAGAGAAAT
The DNA here is from genome assembly GCA_000404065.3 of Pinus taeda. Taxonomy (NCBI): domain Eukaryota; kingdom Viridiplantae; phylum Streptophyta; class Pinopsida; order Pinales; family Pinaceae; genus Pinus; species Pinus taeda. The sequence continues at coordinate 208,377 of APFE031492610.1, read as the reverse complement.
TTCATAGTCTCATATGAATGCATTTTTCTTCGGCTGACCTTCACTTCAAAATATAAGTTACCTGTTACTCACAACAATTTAAGTGTATTGGAAACATACAAAACCTCTATGGGTTTTCTACCAAAAGAGGCTCCTCGCCAACAATTTCCATTGTTGATCTCATTTTGATAAGGATGGAGAGATTCTATAGTACGGTTGGTGAACAAGTTTGATTTATAAGTATACGAGTTTATTCAACTCATTAAAAAGTAGGTCAATCGGATCCCAATATAAGTTGAAGCTCTTCCAAAACCTTAGCAAGCATGTCCAAGCATAAAGCAATTGATCTTGTCAGTTCCACCATCAATCCTATGATTTCCCTTCGAAGTATATTTTCAGGCCCAATCACCAGCGTACCATCAAGTTCTTCAACGTCCTCACTAATTTCTGCCACTACAGGTGAGATGGACATCATATGTTGCAAGATCCTTGTGTTATCTTTTTTATACTGGCTTCAATGCGTTTTGACATTTTTCTTCATACTTAGGGAAAAATTAGCTGATTTGAAATGAAAATTAGCTGATATTGTGGCAGAGAGACAATCAAAGCAGCGTCTAACTTAGGCATTAGAGCCTAAAAGGAAGTAGTTGTAGCTAAACATTTTGGTCCTGAATAAACAACAATCTGATTTGCAGGCTGAAGTGCGGAATCTCTAAGAGAAGATTAGCGAGTATAATAATAAGGTATGATCTTAGAATTTATGGGCTCTTTTCATTTTGGAATATCACTTGTGTAGAACTTGGAAAATCTAACTTGGATTCAATGTCAAACTCATTTTATTTTTGAAACCTTTAAATCTATCATCCTTTGGTTAAATGTTGTCACCAATTACTTACGAGGTTTTGGATCATTCCCTTGACTGCTTTGTATCATTCTTTCTGTTAGACTTGTCATTGCTTGAAATACATCTCACTTATACTAGAAAGCAATCAAGTAGATATTTCTTCTTGCCTTGCAGTGCTTGTTGTTTGAAAAACAAGATATATTCACACATTTTCAATACCTTAAGACAAATTTATCACTGTCTATCTAGAAATTTCTTGCAATTTTTCTTCAAAATCTTGTATTTTCTTTAAGCAAGCATTGGAATACCTTCCTTGGTACACCTGCACACAATTACCACTACAATGACCCTAAAAAAGAGTCAACAAAGAATTTTTAATGTAACTGCTAATCTTAATGATTTTCCTTGGTTTTTTCTAACATCCCAACATCATTCTTCTCAATTAAAACACCATGAACATCACATTTTATCAAACTTTAAGAGGTTTGGGCTTTGGATAAATATATGAAATGATTGTCAATGCCATAAGTTTAACTACCTAACTTTTAAGCTACAGATTTTCTTGTGTTATTACTCATGGCATTTGTTAAACAATCACTTTGTACCCAACAATAAATCGTTGAAGAGAGCAACTAACTAGATTTAGAGTAAAGGGGATCAATATCCATATTTGGGGTGCAACAGGTCCATTTATCTCAATTCTCTCATTTCCAACTAGCTTACTACCATTCATTCTAGTTCAATGAGTTTATTAAGGAAAACTAGTTCAATGAGATTATCAATGCAAGAAGTCTATTTTATTTGCAACCATGATTCACAGTTTCGTACCTTGAACATACAATGTAGCATAAATTAGAATAAATGCAGGTTTTTGCAAGTTTACATGTTTAATATCTACCTAAAATTCATAAAAAATTGAGGAATATTCAAATGAATGTGCAATAGGGGCACCTGTAATGATCCCAAGAATGTTTTTCCGCTACAATATGCATTCTCTTACCAGCCTCAAAGTCCTATTTTCAACATAATTTTTTGTTGTTTCCTCACCAATAGATTCATTGAATAATTTCCCCAAGTTTGAGGAATTTGCTTAACGTTGTATCCGCAATCCAGAGAGAAGTTGAAGACTTAAATTTGCCTCAAAAATTTTACATTTGAACAAACAAAATTATTAGAATAGGTTCTGCATGGTAGTCATGCAGGTTTCTAGGGCCTCCTACATGACCACCAACATTTAAGTGCCAAGTGTATATAAACTTCCAAAGATGATTCCTTACAGTTTTTTTCTTTCACCTGATAAGGATATCTCTAATAAATGATTATGTTGGTGATCACTAGAGGTAGAGATAGCAGAACATATCAAGATTGTGGTATGCCATCAAATATCTATTGCAACAAGGCAATCACTATCAGAGCAAATACAATAATGAAACCCTACCCAATAAAAGTGCACACAAGAAGAGGCATGAGTGTCAATTGTTCCAAGATATGGTGCATGTTACAACATGAAGGGAAGATAAAATTGAATTTTTAAATGAAGTGCAAGAAATCATGATGTGCAAAAGCATGAAGTATTGATCACCTTTGAGACACCACCATCCTAGGTAGTTACAATTCCAACTAAGATTCCACCAACTACATTAGTGAAAACTGGTATCTGTCAAGATAAGCTTCAAAACTAGTGCATATGGAAGGGATCAATCTAACTTTTAGACAGTTGCCTTTAGAATGAATTTAGATAAACTTTAGTTGCGAGTTGAGAGAGAGAGACAGTTTTGTTATGTTACAATTTCATCCCACTCCACTAGAATATCTGAAACTCATCATGTTTGTAATTCTAATTTCTTCATCAAACCTAAAATAATCCATATGATGAAACCACAAATTCAATAACACATTTTATTGACAATAAACGTAGCAAGATTGCAATAAAAGTGTACTTTATATTGACTTGTTTTAATTTATGTGATTTCTTTGTTCAAACTTTTGTTACACTGTCCAAGCAAACACCATTATCTAGGGGAGCTACTAGAGATTCAAACACATTGCATTGGCATTATTGAAAAATTTTCCCTAGTTTATGAGTTCACATAAAGCTACACGATATATTTCGTAGATCTGTTCTAATCATGAAATAGATCAGGAAGAGTATGTCACTCCATCTCTATTAGGATTAATGTTTATGTTTAATGTTGATTTTTAAGGTGCAATCAAGATAAACAAAATTTTATGCCAGGTAATTACTTCCAAATTATAATCAATACTACCATAGAGACCATTGAACTCTTTCTCTTAAATACAGGAGCAATCCCAAAAGTAATAAACCTCCAATATGATGAAAACTTGTATACTGTCTCTGGAAACCAACTCTAATCCTTGACAATTTTACTGAACCACCCTTCATTTGATCTCTTGTGTGAACCAACCCATGGCTCAATGAAAATGATCTCTAGAATCATACTTTGAACACTATTCTAATGAAGTGAATTGGCCCTAAACCCTCCAAAATAACAAGGAGAAAATATGGGGGTTAACAAGAGGGTAGACATGAAATGATTGAGATGATTGAGGGAGGAAAATAATTAGTATAAAATAAAATATTATCGATAGCAACAATTTAGTTGTGTATAGAGAATGATGCATAGTACAAAGCAAAACATACATATAATATAAAAGAAAATAGAGAAAAGGAAACAATTATTCTCTCCTAGTTGCATTAGGAAAAGTTTGGAGAGAAAGAATTATGAAAAGGCAACAAGTAAGATGTTTTTATTATATGAACTTATTTCATATTTTAATTTGCTTCAGTTTGTATATTTTGTTTTCGTATAATTTATTTAAATGATGTTTTTCAATGGTGGCACACATATTGTCGTGAAGTTTTCCTATGACTATTTGTAACATTTTTTTGTAGATACCTTGCAATGGTTTTATATCATGTTGGAGATGTGGCCAAAGAAATAATGCAACAACACAAAGAGCTTATCATAAATGAGTGATGCCTTGGTCTGGATCATCTTGGTACAACACATTGGTTGCACTTTAACTTGTGTTAATAGAGTTACATATTTTATAAGTTACAATTTATTTTTTGTGTTAATAGTGTTACATATTTTACACTTTAAGTTTCTGGAATTATTGCAAACTCTATATAATTACAAACTACATAGGTTCCATTGTTGTGTGTTTTTCATCTATGATAACATAACACTTTTCTACCATGGGTTGAACAAAAAAGAGCTTACATTGTAGGAAATGGCTTGCACATTGCTTTTACTAAATGTTTCATGTGGGCCTGATCATCCAAATGTTGCTTCAACATTCATTATTATTTATATGAGGTACCTCTATATAGGAAGGATGAATGTAGCATTGTTTTATCTCCAAGAAGCATTGAAAAAGATGAATGAATTCTTGTACATGACCACATTAAGACAATTGTTTTTATCATGCCCTTGCATTTGGCTTCAATTGCATGGGTGCTTATAAGCTATCCCTTCAGGAAAGTAATTATTTTCTTTTAGGAAATATTTTATCTTTTTGGGAGCTCAATTATTTGGAGAAATGGAGACACTAAAAGATTTATCAATATAATATGCATTACCAGCATGAATGGAGCACATAAAATATATTGGCAAAATAACTTGGTGAAGATGATTCAAGGACTCGGGACTTGGAAAACTAGATCAAGACTTTTCAGTTTTGTGATGCATTGACTGTTGAAAGGTCATTAATCCTACGCTTTCCTCTCAAAAGAGGCCCAAAAAACATTACATTACATATTATATGTAGAAACAATTCACTAAACGAAATCCAAATCTTAAAGACTGAAGTAAAAAGTTGGTTTCCGTAGAAACTCGGGACAAGATTCGAGCGGTGTAGCTACTTATGAATTGTTTAGTCCCCAACAATTGTTGAACAAAATACTGAGAAAAATAATTAAGTGTGGGTTGGTTCTCATTATTTTAGAGGGCATAATTCTCTGAGAAATCTGCAGGATTCATTGCAAATATTTTGCAAGGGTAAAATATCATCAAGAATGGCACTCATGTTCATTAAAAGAGGCACATTCTCTTGGATGTATTGAGTGTTGTTGCTAAGAATAAGTTGTGGGCCAAGTTGACCCTCTAACAAATGTGTATTAGTCAAGTTTTATAGGGTGAATCTATGTGTATTGTTTATTAAGTGTTAACAGGGTGTATACCTCCTATATGGGTCAAGTTGCTATGGCAGAAGGGCACTCTTACAAGCTGTAGTTGTCCCTAATTAATAATAGCTACTTAGAGTGGTTTCATCAACATAAAAATGGGATCACTTTGAAGAAAATATATAGTTGCACCAACTACTATCATTAATATTTCATAAGATAAGGGTGAAAGCATATTTTTTTGGGTCATCGAAGTCTAAAATATAGTGGAAATCAACCCACACTTCTATTTTTTTTCAAATAGAACTAAGGTGCCTATTATGGGAGGTACACACTTATGTTTTAGAGCTGAAAAGTGGCAGAGAATAGAGGAACACAACTTTAGTTTAAGTTTGGGTGTGATTTGGACCAATAATAGTCATCTAAAATAACCATATTTCTAGATCCATACAAGCAAAAAGAGGACAACTTGTAATGCATTGGTTTATAACAAATACTTGGTCATGATCTCTGTAAAAATTGTTGTTGTGTTGGTGTACTATTATTGGATTTTATTTATCTTGTATTTGCAATACCATACTAAAATATAAGTTGAAACCCATAATAAAAAAAAGAGCAAATAGTCAAATTGTTTGATGAAATGCGAAAACCAACAATTTTGTGAAAAATAGTGAGAAATTTCCAAACCTTGGAGGGATAAGGGGTTGGTGCAATATAAAAATCTAAGTACCTCAGGTATTTCATAGTGTTGAATCCATTTATGCATTAAAAAATGCATTTCAAACAATGAAAAATCACAATCATGATCAAAATTCTATAGTCAAATTCCAACGAAAAAAGTAAAAACATAAAACAATTAGACTTCACCATTATTAAGCCATCCACCAGTGTCCATATGTCTGATCTAGGCCACTAGAATGGCATGTCAAGAAGGGATGGGTGAAGTGAAAGCATTGGGTGACATTCACAAAGTACTTACATCTCAAACATGGCATATAAACTGTAACAACTCTATTATGTGGTGTAGCTTGCCACCAAAAAAGTGTGTTTCTCAAACTAATTTATAAAATGGAAACATTGAATTCTAGAAATTGTCAATACTTATGTATCATAAGAGATAGTTCTTTGTTACAAACTCTATGAAATTCTTAATACCAAGGGAGAGAAAATATGTCAAAGTGATAAGTTCAAATTGAGGGATGATATGGAAGGTCAGTTGTTGGTTGTCAAGGTCATGTGTTTATTGCAAGCAACAAAGTAAAGGGATTGATTTCTATGTTTGTCTAGTGGATGCATTAGAGCTTGGTGCTAGTTGAATGGTTGGTTTCCCCTTTCTTTGGCCTTTGTGAAGCCAACTCTATTGTTTCAGGTTCTTAGGATAGTTCAATTTCCCAACTACTTTTCTTATGTTCCCTAATGGATCTATATTAATGATGTGGTCTATGAATTTGAATGTTCTCTGTTGGCCCTCTTAATCTAGATATCAAAAGGGGTGCGGCATACAATAAGGGTAGGGCCCTTTTATAGATATTTTGTCCTTATTTTTTAGTGTAAGCCTCAGTGGCCATTCTACTGAATTGACTAATAGATTTGGAATTTGAATATTAGAGTGGAGATCCTAGACTAGTATTTTATATGATAGCCACAACATTGGAGAAGGTTTCAATTGTGCCAGTTACAGCAAGGGCTATGATTGGAGTAATGTTCCTTCTTGCTCAGATAATATCTTTTGTATCAGATCCGTCATATGTACAGTGGGTAGGATAGTTTTCTAATGGTTTGGGTCTTGTGTTGATTACTAATACTTTATGGAATAGTTTATCTTATGCATTCTCCATCCGTTGTGAATATATTAGTCTACTTTATTGATCCTATTAATCTTGTAGTTGAATTTCTCTTGTGATTGGTTTTCATTTGTTTTAGATATTATCTTTGTTGAGCTTATTACTATCCATTTTTAAACTGCAAAATCTATATGTGATTTACTTTGAAAACTGCAAAACAATTCTAGTCTAATCCTTTGGGACAAACTCAAATGAAAGTGGTTAAAATTTCAAATATTTGGTGAGTTTGACCAAATTACTGGCCCATTTTTACCAGATTTGACTATGTTTGATCGTTATGATAGATTTTGGCATACATTTATGTAATGAAAAGTAAATTTGAGTTTGTTATTTGCAGATTTTTATGCTAAGTTTTTGAAGCTTGTACCTAGTTTGAGTTATACTCTAGTTGTGCACTTTTGGAAATTTTTATGTGAGTCGGGCTCATGTTCTTAATCTTTGGCTTTCCTGAGTTGCTCCAGAGTCTGAGTCATGACTTTGCTTTCAATTCACGTGAGTGCAGACTGGCTGCCATACTTTTTAGACATGGGCTTACCTGTATTATGAGCTTGGATATATCGCCATTATTATTCCTTTTTAGTACTTTCCTACTATTGTTAGCTCTTGATTAAGCCATTTTCTATTGTTTTAATGCAGTTAGGCAATGTTGGGAATGTTGTTTTTCTGAGATATTTTCAATTTTAGCATTCTATAGTATCAATTCATTTATTGCTTGATGATTTCTATCTGAAAATTTTATTGTGTTCGTTCAGTAGTGGTTGACCTAATCTGTAGATATAGACCAGATTTGTGTAGTTTGTTTGCCAAGAATCAGGATGATCTACTATAATATTATGTTATATGATCTATTAAATTAATGGTGCTTGTTGAACCCATTGTCTAGTGAGGATGGATTTGGATGGCTAGCCTGTAGTGACCATATTTGTAAAATTTCTTTAGGGTAGCTATTATAGAATTTCTATTCACTTTATGAGTGACCATTTTTGTAATTTCCATTCAGAAATTTTCATATTATAGGTTTTGATTAGAGAAAAGCATGGGAATTCTTTTCTTAACTTACATGTTAAAAAGCTACACTCTGAAATTTTGCATGACAGGTTCTGTTTAGAGAAAAAACAAGAAGTATTTTTTGAGTTTACATGTTGAAAAGTTATAAAAATGTTTTGATTTCAATGACGTTCAATCAAGCCTCATAAATTTCAATAAGTCCCCTTCAAGCTAGCTAGACAATCCTATTTGAAGAAGATTGAATGGTCTTCTAATTTTTCACAATGTGACTTTCTTAGTAATATTATGAGAAAATTGATGAAAATTTTAAAGTCGTCCTAGTGAACCATTCGGAAAATCTTAGTGATCTCTACAATATTCTTTTGGTTTAATCAATGCATGGAGTTCCACAAGCATCTTGAGTTTTCCTTCGTTGTAGACAACTCATATTTTTTTTCTCTGTAAGGCTAATTCTATTAAAAGGAACAAAAACAGAATTGCAAAGAGGCCGCAGCCTTAGTCGAGATCAGCGAAGTTCATTCTAAGTATCATAACTGCCCCATATTTGGCGAAACCAGTTTAACATAGCAAAAAACCAAACAGAAGACCTAGACCCAACACCGACAAAACTAGAAGAAAGACTTGACACAACACCATCTGAAGCAGTTGAAAATAAGACAGAACTGCCTATCATGTAGACAAAAATCAAAACAACAAGAGACTGGACCCAGCCCGTCAGCAGCAGAAGCCTGAGTTGGTGCGTGGGTGGCCACTAAGCATCACTTAGGTTCATCCTGGTCAGGAGGCTCCTCGAAAATGGGGCACGCATTCCCATACCAAACCTCATCCTCCTTCACCACATCGCCTTCCACCTTGCCCCCTGGTGGCTCCCTCGCCTAAAGGGTGTTGCTCGAACTGCTGGAAATTGCCATCAAAATTGAGGCTCCGACTGAGCTGCCACCTGGTTGCCGAGTGTCACCAGCGTTTTCACCTTCTGCATGTTGTCCGCCATGTTGAGCTCCCCTACCTTATTCCATCGGGAGATGCTCAGAACCACTACTAACACCAAGGTTGCGATTCTTCTGAGGTTTCTCTTCAAAGTTTCGCATAGGAGCACTGTGCTAATTATTTTCTTCTGAGAAAACTATGGTAACATTAGCAGTTATGATGGGCTAGTTCAAGTTGCTCTAGAACCTGAATTGAGTCGAATGGGGAGCTGAATTGGGTTGTAGAGGAAAAGTGGCAGTATGAAGCCTAAAATCTTTGTGCTTGGCCATTGAAGCCTGCACACGACCCCTACCACTGCAAGTGTGAGGATAATGTCTACGAGGCGAGCTGGGAGGGGGAGAATTATCCTGGGGAGGAGGTGGCGAGGCAGGTGGTGGTGGTGGTTCAGAACTTTGCGTTGCCCATGAGCAAGCGCTACCACCTCTGGTACCTCTTCTGTGGCTCCTCGTATGGTGACAGACCATAGCAATGTGGTGGGAGTGGAGTTCAGAAGAATAGGAAGCCGGGAAAGATAACAGAGAATGCACAGAAGGCTCCTGGATAGGGTTCAAAGGGCAGTGCCTAGAATGGGAGTAATGATACCCATTTCCAAGGTCAATATAGCATAGAAGCCAATAGCGGCTTCCTGTAACAATTATGCTGCAGGGATTTCCGGCTTGGAGCGGGCAAATGCTGAGGGGGGGAGGGAAAACTGAGGGATTGATGGGTTCCATGTTAATACATACAGTGTTCGGTTCTCGGCCTGAGTAGCCATTAAAAGCTTCATGTAGGCAGGCCTGTGTTCACCTCAAGTGAGCTTGGGATGGTGCGCTGGCCACCATTTGGCTGGTCTGAATGCCATTAATCCATCGGCTTGCCATTAGGGCTCTCATATTTCACCCGCATCCGGGTAATAGACAACTCATATTACTATGAGATGAAAAATGCATTTTTTCTTTGGAAGAGGAGAATGGAATCTCCATATATGTTGGAATGTGTGTTTGAGAGATGAAAGGAAATGGCCACATTATTTATTCTCTAGTGGCTCCAATCTCTCTTTACTATGGTGTCATTTGATATTAGTATGTATACCTTCGAGGTTATACTATATTGCATAGGGTTGATCCATTATGGTGTCACCTCCACTCTATTATGATATTACTTTTCATATTTACTTTAAGTGTATTATATTTATTTTAAGTTTGTTCATGCCCTTCCATAATATTGGAGAAACAAGTGATAAATTGAGTTCTTAAGTACTTTAGATCATAGTGTGGTGAGACATGAAGTCTCCTCTTAGCCTCCACCCAGAAGATTGATTGATATGTTTGATATTGGCCTGAAGGTGTAGGACCATACATCCTCATACTGACAAGGTTTAGCTCCACATGGATCTAAAGCAAGGAACTTCTCACCTATTGGATTACCTCCCAACCCAAGTGAAGCAATCAAAGATCTATTTAGAGTTTCTTTCCTTTGACCTCAAATTGTAGGAGATCTAAGTTTCCTTACTCTTGCATCATCCTTGGAGTCATATAGATGGATTCACCTATGGCACTCAAGGACTCTGAAAATGAACTAATGAAACCCCCATTTCCCCCTTGCCATTGATCATCAGACCCATGAGACTTTGATGGCATTAGCTTCATAATTATATATTTCTCTCCTTCTTGACTAGTATAAAGTTGTCCAATTCCTGGCTTGGATACTCTCACTTAATATCACTACACATATGCTACTATTATATACACTTTATTTTTGGTCTTAGATAGACTTAGTGCTTAGCCTTGTCAATTATTCACCTGGACTTTAAGTTCAGTTTTCTTGTATCTTTCTTTTTCACATTATATAGGAGCTACTTTTTCACTCTCACATTATATTCACATTATATGTATGATGTATCCTTTAGTCCCACTGGGCTACTTTTGTAGTCATTTTCTTGAAATTAATAAAATTATCTTATGTTAAATTATCTTTATTTGTATATTGAGGAAATTCCCTTGAAATTCTTTACTTTGATGTCATTATTTGATGTATTTTTCTAGTTGCATTGACCTTGTGGTCATTAATCGACATTAATTAAATTTCTTTCTAGTTTAACTATATGGATAATATATCATGTTTTCTTTGTAATATTGTCTTTGTTTCTAAAATTCTAATGAATATATTTTGAAAACTTGTAAATATGCTAAACTATATCTGCAGCTTGACTTACAAGGTGTCACGTTTTAACTATTTCACATGAATGATTGACACATCACTTTGATAATATGGAAAGGATTGATGTGCATCAGAGGAAGTGAATCACCAGTTGTAGTTATGCTTTCAGGTAGCATGGAACCTAGATTTAAAAGGGTGAGTCTTACGTATGAAAATTTTCAATTGAACAATGCAAATTATATTAAATAGTGCAATTGTTTTATTTGTTGATAAGGTATACTTATCAATCTAGTCAACAACTGAGAGCATACTACTCTTTCTTTTTAATTTTAGTTTTTGTAATACGATGTCCATATTTACATTTTCTATAGATGTTGTCTATTCAAACATTCTATAGAAGCGTTATCTATACCTGCCTTGAAAAAAATAAAAGAGCAATTTTCAAATCACGGGTAGCTATGACTTTTTTTCTATTTGTTTTGGCCTGAATGACAGGGACTTGAACCTTGAATTCCATGATTTAAATAATACTTCATAACACGATGATATCCAATTAAGACCCCCCTTTGGGCTCATTACTATCTATGATTTTTATCATTCTTCATATTTCATGATATCTGGAATATACATCTCATCCCTTTTTTTCCCAAGGAAAACCTTGTAGGGAAACACTTGAGAACTTCCCATAATCTTCCAATTGTTTCCAGTGCAAACCCATTGGCACTGATGATAATGACTGACTTGGTATGAGTAAGGAACACAACAAAAGAAATCAACATTGGAAACTGACTCCAAAACCTCCTGCATGAAACTCAAAACATTTAACTACTTAAGTTATCCCATTGGGCTAAGTATTCATATTCACATTCTGCACCATACATAATCTTTTTGGTCATTGTTTCTTTCAAATGAAATTAACTCAATATGTTAGTTAATAAATCGATATATTTTTGTGTGACATTTATATATTTTCTATTTTCAAAATTTTCATTTGGAGTGACTTCAAATTCCAGATATATGAATACTTTCTTCTATGGTGATGTACAATCTTTTCATCAAGGAAAATAGAATGGGAGAATCCCTATGACACAAAAATGTTTGTTATTCCAACTTCTATATGAGGAATGACAATGCAACCAGTTATTCAGGGTTTTTTTATTAGGCTACAAGTCATTAAACAAGTAATTTAGAGAATCCATAATGACTCAAGAGAAACCTTAGCACCATCGCTCTTTTCTCCAACAACTTTGCAAGTCAGCTTTGTAGAAAACCTTTGATGTTTATGATTTCTTATTTTTGAGTAGCATATCAAATAATTTATGTCATTGCACCTACAAATGGATTATTTTCATTGATTTCCTTCTAGTTTTCAAGTAGAACCTATGGCATTGTATGTTAGTGGTTATTTATACAAATTAGAAAACATTAGATAGATTTGCTTTCATTTTCAAGTGGTAAATTTGTAACTTTGATTTGAACTGTGTTGTTCAATTTGATTTTTGTAGCTTTTCTTATTTCGCACCAAATTGTTGTATGTTATTACCAAGATTTAAAATATATTGAACACATGTAATTTCCTTTGAGCTACGAGGACTATAACTTCGGGAGTAGATTTATTTTGGTGATTGAATTGGCTTTAAATAGTTCAATTTTGACAAACTATATCCTTTTTGCGGGATAATATATTGTTTATGCATATGAGTAAAGCACCCATTCACAAGGACAAATAGTTGTGGTTCAGGTTGATGTATGTATCTTACTTTGTTTCTATATTTTATTTAATATAATTTTACATGTTCTAATCTTTTGCTATTTATTTTTTAGACCCCGTGTTCAAATAAACAGAAATTTGAGTAATATACCTAGCTCATGTGTTTACGTATATTCATGTTTCCCTTCTTTAAAGAACTCGACTTTTGACAAAATGCAACCTAAGCTTTCTAACAAAATGCAACAACATTCCAGATGAGCAACAAATTTGGACTTAATCTTTGAACCCAAACTAGGAGAATACCTTAAATGAAAGTAATGTGAAGCATTCAAATACAAAACAACTTTCACACCACACTTGAGTAAATGTCCATAGAAAGTACCATCAAATTAACCCCAAGAAACATCAAAATCAGGAGAATGTATAACCATATGATCAGGCTTAGAATTTAAAGGTTCACATTATATTTGTTGATCATCCTTTTAATTAAAGGAAACACCACTTCCACTTGAATATTCTTATCATATAAAATATTGAGATTTCTAACCTACCAAATAAAATACACATAACTACAAGGAAATGAACCATGACAAGGAATCAAAGCATTACACAACCAATTTTTTACAGCCTTCAAGAGAAGGACAGTTCTAGCCAGCTTTCAGACAATCCTATTCGACCTCTGTTCATAACTCCATCCATCCACTTGCCACGTGTAGTGCTTATACCAAATTTCTTTTGTTGTAGAAATATATATGCCAGTTGTCTTAGGTTTATCAGTGTTTTAGATGGATTTTTATGTTGTCATAATAGATATACATGATTCACAAGATGGGAAATCAATCTTTGGTGTAATTGAAAATTTTAGGTTTGATAGTTATAGATCATTTATAGGCTATAAATGTCTTCAAAGTTTCACTTCTAATTGAGTATTCAATTGAACATATTGAATATATTATACATAACTATTTTTCCCTCCACCCACTTTTCATAACTTCCATAACCATTAGGTCGGGACTTATAGCTTTGATGCTAGTTTGCTTGTTTAGTAAAATATTTGCCAAGACTATACAAAGTTTTATAATTTATAGAAAGTTGTAAAATTTACAATTTATAATGTTTAAGGCCTATTTTTTTAATTCTAATTATTTAAAGGGTGCTACCTCAATGGAAGATCAACTGTTTTACAAGCAGGAGGTTAGTGGTTCGATTCCATCATGCCCTAATATTCATATGGAATTGTGATGATCAATTTTTGGTGATGAAGACTCTTTTTACCTTCACCGATGAGCTTATGGTGACATTTTTTGGCCCTCACCATTGTCATTTTTTCTTGTATTGTGATTGTATAATAAAAACACATGTGAGAATGATTGGCTAAGAGAATTTCCCATTCAAAGGTTGCTTAAGCATAATTTCTTGGTGTCCCTTGCATTTGTGTATGATTGTGTATGTTTGTTGTTGACTAATAAAACCAACATTTGGTATCAAATCCAAATGAATAAGAGATACCATTGAGTTTAAAATTATGAGAGAGGTTTACCCTATCACTGTGGAGAACAACCATAAGTCTGAAGGATGTAAAAAGGGCACATTGTGAGGAGGATCCATATTTTGAGAGGAATAATTTAGAGAAGTGGAGTAACATATTGGGATGATTAGATCAAAATAGGAAATTTGACTTTGAAAAGTAATCGAAGAAGGGAAAGATCATTAAGTCAAATTTTACCTTGCCTTGAATTGCTAATGGAACCTATATCTCTTAGCCTCATTTAGGATTTCTCTTGGAAATTATTGACAAGTAGTACTTTTAATTAGGAACAGTGTGGTGAATTTCATTCATGGTGATGTAACCATTCACAATTTGGCACCATTGAAATACAAACTATTTTTTTCACTTTTTTCAAAATCCAATGACACAATTCCTTGTGAGATCAGTGTGTTCCATTATTTAAAATGCATTTTTTGGAACAAAAATAGTTTAAAAACTTTTGGAGAATCCTTGGAGTACTTGAATTGTGTAAACCTGACAACTTGAACTATAATTTTCCCATTTTTTACTAGATTATAAGAAAAATGACCATAAAATATGTCAAAAAACTCAAAAAAATCACCTTATTACACTATGCTCTTAGAGTAATATATATTTCTTATAAAATGTAAGAAAATGTCTTTTTTTTTTTTTTTTTTAACAACAGTAAATCTAATAAAAATATGTTATAAATCTCAGAGATTAACAAAATTCTAGGGTCATATCAATAAAAATTCAAAAAATTAGCTAAGGATTGTAGATGATGAGAAAAGCCTCATTAAGAATGCTAATGAAATCATTATTTATATAGTATATATGAAATTTAGAATCTGATAAATTTTTTTGTAAATTTTAGAAAAAACAATTTTCATAAATTTCAAATATAAACAAAACGGTATTGCACTAAGAGGTGCTTTATAGTTCAATATAGGGGAGATGTGTAGGTGTAATGAAAGTACCTAAGAATTACATATTTACATGTGTAATATCCCTACCATACTTCCCGTAAAACTCATATAGTTACCAAAATAAAAACATTATTAATTCGATATACGTTTAACCATTATCATCAAGAAGGAGTTACCATTAGAGAAATTTTGAGATCAAAAATAGGCCTCAAAAGAAAAATGCACAACCAAAATAAAATTTATAAGAACCAATAGGATCTAAGATGATTTATACCATCGGGGATGATTCACCATTTTTGGAATAAAAAATCAAACAGATTAAAAAATAAATAAATAAATAAATTACTTTTTCAACTCATCTCCCTACGATTTTACTCAAATTTTGAATGGGAGCATATGTTTGATGCAGAATTTAATTATTCATCCAAGGAGTAGCCATGTTTCATACTTCTGATGGACTCTGCTACATGAAAAATGAGAAATACATGAAAAACATGATTGCAATAATTGTTTTGTCATGTATTTCTCATTTTTCGTGTAGCAGGGTCCATTGAAAATATTCGACATGGGTAATCCTTGGATAAGGAATTAAATTATGCATCCAACGAGAGCCCTTGCTCAAAATTTGAGTAAAATTATAGGGAGATAAGTTGAAAAACAATTTTTTTCCTTTTTCCCTCCAAAATTTGATGATGTAAACTAATCATATTTTATTATTCCCACTATTATTTTATAATATTCCTGAGGCCCATTTTAAACCTCAAAATTTCTCTAATGGAATTCTTGGTAATCACATTTTTGTTCTTGTTTCATGGCTATATGTTTGGGAAAGAGGGAAATAAGCAAGGGTGATAAAAGATATGTGGGTTATCTTTGTTGTCCCAATCCAAGTGCCCTGCAATTATCCATTGATAGATTACTATCTTGATCCCCATAAGAATTATATTAATGAACTTGATTATCGCACTACATTTGTGTGTCCTTTAATCCAAGAGAATCACTTGTGCCTTCCATATAGTTGGAATTTTCCCTATTTTTGGATCAGAGACCTTCTTTGTTCCACTGCAGAGCTAGTGCTCGTCTCTTACAAGGGAAAGTCCTTCGAACACAAAAAATATTGCAATTATTGTAGTGGTTTATCACAATTATGCAAGTCTTGTGCATACCAAGAAAACCGATGAATTACATAAACAGGATGTCGTAATTTGGTTTTCCATTATACGCATATTTTATATGCCTTCATATGCATTTAACTCTAAAGAAATTCTATATAACGAGTGCCTCCCACCACCTTTTTCATGGAAGTTGTTGTGGAATGGGAATAGTCAGCAAAGCATCCAAAAGGCCTTGGTTGAGATCAAGCCACTTACGAGCAAGGAATTGTATGCCAAAGGGAATTTGGTCTACGATGAAACAAAGTTAGGGATGCCCATAATGTTAGTTGAGCATGTCGTAGTTTTGAGGTATGCATTACACTCTTCATGAATCCTTGTGTGGAAACGATAAGTGATGTTCTTATGTGCACAAATAATGGTTACCTTGCTACCTTTATTGAAGAGGATTGTGTGTATACATATACAAAAATAATCACAATTACACTAGTTTTCTTGAAGTACAATGTGTGTATACATACACAAAAAATAATGGTTGTGTTAATGGTGTTGGGCCTGCCAACATGTCAAGGGATCTCTCCGGTAAGAAGTCCCAACTGGACCTTAGACCGTTTGGTGTAGGAGTCCCAGCAGTGGGTCATATGGTATCGCCTTGATCGTTGTTGCACGCAGAGGCAAGTAAGATATCCCTGTTGGTAGCAAGGGTGTGACATATGAAGTAAGTCAAGGAAGGTGCATGAATGGTTCTAACACACAGAGGGTTATGTGAACGTGCCCCTTGGAAAGTTGTGAAAGAATGTGGCTAAGAAGGGAATACACAAGGAAAGATGCATCACAAAATAAAAAGAAAGTAAGTTGACAATCCAAAGTGATGGTTAAACCAACAACACATTTCAGTAAGATTCATACATACTTATACGAAAAAGGCCCATACATGCATGCATAAGCAAAAAGATACATATATCATTAGAGTAAACAAGCTAGCTGAAATACAATAACAACATATGCATGAAACCTGCTAGCTCTATTATATTAAGAAGTGAAAGTTTCAATCATACAATACAACCATGACCAACCACTAGTCCCGATAGCGGAATGTTACAGTCACTGCCACCTGCTCCTCCAAAGCACTATACTAGCTCTGCACGATGCAGAAGCCAAGGTTCGTTACAATAATCTCCAATCTTTCTCTAATATACTCCTATCAGAATCTTGGCTGACCAAATGCCTCTACAATGAGTTATGAGGGACTATATATAGCAAAGGGTGGGGTGCCCTTGAAATTCCCCTTTGTATTTGTTCATCTACCCTCATGGCTCTTCAACTAGAATATGACTTTTACATTCAACTATTGACACTTGAAATTCCACTTCACAAGACGTTACATACAATCTGCACATGTACCCATGTGAGACAAAATAGGCTTTAGAAAGCCATGCAAGACATCACTATGACTCAGACAACTGTGGGAAGGCTAGCTCTTCAACATCCTCACAATGGTTGATGGTGGAAAACTGATGCCAAGATCGATAGTTGGTGATGGTGTCCGTGTACTCTGTGGTGACATCTTTCCAGAAACGAACTCTTGCCTCCATTACATATGGGTACACTGCTCTCGCTCCTCTCTCCAACTCATCTAATAACATGCGTATAATTATCTTGAGTGCGGCAAGACCGACGAGATAATGATGCATGGTGTCTACATTGATCGCTAAGTCTGTGCTAGTGGCTATGCGCATCAACTTGTCAAATAACGAGTCCAGCTCCAGTTGGAATTATGCCTTTGTCTTTGCCTCGATGAGTATCCCAATAGATGGGATTGCATGTGCATGCTTAGAAACATCCATACTCCTAAAGACCCATGCATGGGAAGCCTGCAAACTAGTGATGAGCTATGCAAATTCTTCATAGTTTCGGATCTGACTCCGAATGCGTGCCTTCAACTCAACTGATCTAGGTTGCATCATCTTGAACAAGTATAACGAGGCTCCCTTGTATCTCATGTTCATGTTTTCATGTAGTCAATAGTAGTATGCATGTTTGACAAGATACATGCTCTACTAGCACATCGTTGTTACCAACCGTTGAGATGGACAACTACCTTATGCAAGGTACCAAACTTGGAATACAATCCCTGCATGAGTGTCTTAAGGGATGATACTTCATCTAGTATCACCTTATTCAACTCTTCTCAGGTGGATCATGTAACCAATTCTCCTCCCTACTTGGCCATCTGTAACTCCTTAGCCATTCACTCGCTCTCAGCTATCAAGAAGCGAACACTTGAGCTAGTGGCTTCGACATATGCTATGGTAGCATTAGCTAATGCTGTTGGATTCTTATGCACGTCAGAAATGATCACTCATTCTTCAAACTGCATAGGAGATGGTTTTTTCATCAAGAGTAGACACTCTGTGTGATTCCACAACTCTATGATGTGACTCGTCGAATGATATGTTGTGCATCTCTCTTTCTGTATTTTCTCTAAGGATCTTAATATTTCCTTGGTCGCTTGGGACTTGCTTTTCTTCCAGATCTAGTGAAGCTAGTGGGTTAACCTCTTGATGGTAAGGCATGAGGTCCATGTCTTGCTCTAACTCTTGCAACTCCATATATGTATCCATCTGCTCAAGTGTTTGTTAAATCTCTTGAGTGAAGTCCTTCTCTTGAGACTTCTCACCCTATCTTCTTTGCGCCAGCTGCTCAGATCAGTCTACTACCTATACGGGCATTATTTCATCCTTCTATATATGTTTCACCCCTGTTGTTCCTTTCCTTCCTATGCTTCCTTCCCCTATCTCTGCAGCTCATGTTCCTTCTGGAGTTTCTTCTTCAACTCATGCAACTCCTTCAATGTTTCCTCCATCCTATGTTTTTCTCTCTACCTTTGTGCAGTCCTCCTATTGCGTTGTTGCGTCTTCACCTGCATTGCCAAAGTTACTTTCTGTACAAGTGGGTCTTATCTGAAATTGCATCTTTGTTCTACCTCTACACTATTGACAATCTTTCTCTTACCTTTATCGTGCACCAGTATGTTTACCTCTACTGCTTTTGTTGTTCATGCTCTCATAGATGTTGCTTCGCTAACCATTCCACAGCAATTTCGACCGTTCATTGGGCTTGGAGAAGCTGTAACAATATCTCCTTGGGTCTTCCTCCACCCAATGATATGCCCCATGGATCCACAGAAATTGTACTCTCACGCAGTGATCCTTCACAAAACAATGCGGGTCATACGGATTATAGCTTCGGGTATCGAAAGAATATTTCTTGATCTGCTCTATTTCGGTAATCATGTGCTTGAGATTTCCTATCTCATACAACTTGATCCACAATGGAAGAGTGGGCCAAGCTTCCTTCTTTTTCTGGTGCAGCCTAGCTGACAGTATTACCAAGATGTGGTATCCAACTTCTTACATGACAACCTTGTCCATGGCAAACTTTAGCAAAACATGCAGAGGATTCTCCATGTTGTACATCCATATGAAGGTGTGGGGTGGTGAGGCATACCAATCTGCTATCTCAATCAGTGCCTCCATTGCTACCTTCAACATGCAAGGTGGATCTCACTCAGATATCATCTTATACACTAGGTGACAAAATGATCTGATAGCTGTGTGATAACCCCTCTGAAGCTACATTTAGAAAACAATTTACAATAAGTATTACAGAGGTTTGCACTGATGTCCATTCCCACTTCATGCCCTAGAACTCTTGACGGGCACATATTGCATCCAAGATGTATGCAAACATGTATATTTCTATTCGCTGACCTTTGGGCAGCTTTGAAGCTCCTGTTACCTGTTCCTTCAACTTGTGAGCCAACATATCGGACCAGTTGCATGCTTTGCCTTCACTGGCCAGTTGGTCCAATGCGATGACCCAACTTTGTGGGAAGGTCTCTATGCTCTCTTGGTCATACAAGTGACATGCAAAGATGACCAAGTATTGATATTCCTTCCACAGTATCTTCGTCTTGTAAATTTGGTTGGGTTTCATCCTAAATTTGGCAGGCTCCTTCACCTAGTTCTTGAATACATCTATGTAGTTGGCATTTCTGCTAGGTATCCTGAAGGGTGTCTCCATGGTGATCACTAGCTTCAAAAAGTGGTACATATGTTGATAATATTGTGCCCTGAAGGTATAAATCTTTGTCCGACTGACACTTCTCAATGTCATCATCTCTGGATCAGTGTGCGAGACAATCCAATGTATAATGTGTACACATGGGAATGCGAGATAACTGCGTGCAACCTGGTACAAGTTGGACTAGTGAATGTTCACATAGACTTGGTAGTCTTTGAGATCTTCCCCAAATGTGCCCAAGAATGCATCATTGACCTCTTGCCATTTTAGCTTGATGTCTTTGTCTACTATCAACTTGGTGTCTTCGTATATTGGAAAACTCATAGACACTCGCTCAACTGCTACTCCAATTGTGCTTCCATTGGTGTACTTTGACCTTGCTCTCTTGGAGGCCATTAATCTTGAACTACTGAGAGATGGATGAGCACCTGCTATATCTAGAGACATGGCGACATGCATGGCAACAAATCTACTAGTTAAAAAAAAAAAAAAACAATTTGAGGGATGACATGCAACATACCCAAAATGACTGGCAAGGATTGCGTAATTTTCACTGGGAGGTTGAGAGACTGATTACTGAAACTATGTAAAAGGAATTCTAGACTATCAGGAGGCTGGTTGACTACTGGAACTGTGTAATGCCCAATCTAGACTAGCTTGTTGGGTGCTAAGGTTGTGTATTGAGCAATTTCAGCTCACAAGTGATGTAGGCCTAAGGACTGCATTGCGCAATTTTTTGGGCCAGAAGTCACTACCTCTCATAATTGTACGTGTTGTGGGATAAACTCCACTAGGGTCTTGGGTGAATAGCCTAGCAAACTGAAGGTTATCTATGCAAAGAAACACACATTCCATGCAATCATAATCCTACTATAAGCAAACTCTATGATAGGGGGCGTACCTGAGGTCCTATGTTCGAGAAGAGCCTTCTAGGGTCCAAACCCTTCTTGGAGTTCCTTTGCTCCTTTGACCTGCAAAACAAACAATTCAAGAAAGTACAACAGTATATGGACTTAACGTCATAAAGAAACCATCTTCATATTATAAGGAAAGGTAGTTAGTTATGCAATTAAACAACAGATCACACATGAATCATAACATGAATATCATAACATGAAGAAGATATATATTAGGAACAAAGACATGTGTTTCTTTTATTATAAACAAAGAAAGTACAAAAAAAGAACAATTTCACCTGAGTCATCCTTTTGCAGGCCCCAAGTGGAACCGTCTGCTGGATTTGTCCAGTCTCAAGCCTTTAACAAACTCCTTCCATGACTTACTCCATGATCTCTCAAGTAGTATGAAATCATCAACACACACAAGGAAACAAGGGTTTCTTGTAGAATGGGGGAAGTACAAGAGGCACAAGGATCTTCAGACCTGGTCAGGGAAATCTCAGCATAGCAATATTTCTCTCTCTTCTCTCCTCCCTTTGGCCTTCCCATAGAAGCCTTTTATACTTCTCCCAAAGTAGTTTTTTAGTTGGGAATTCGTTGGGAACAGTTGGGCCATAGGCACTAATAGGTGATCAATAGGTAAAACCCATGATCTCTGCCCAAAATTAAGGAGATTTATTTTTTTTAAGTGTTTTTATACATATACGTCGGTTGGGTATACACAAACCCACGTATACACGCGTTTAGCTCAGGGCAATGTCGCGTATAGGAAAAAACATTGTTTTTTTAAATTTGCGACCAGGTCCAGAAGGATGGGTTGCCCTAGGCCATGAGTGCAACATCACAAACCTCAAGAGTGAGATTTGGAGCTATAACAGATGCCCCCTAATATATGAGGTCAGAAGGGGTACATGATGGCCGAAATGTGTTAAGCAAGTTCATGGAAAGGAAATCCATCTAAAACTGAGAAGGACTGCACTAGAATTCAGCCTGCCAAGCCACAAAAGGAGATCAGAAAGAAACATTGTCTGAGGTGGGAATATCCATGCTCAAAGAAAATACAACATGTCTGCATATCAAGTGCAAGCAGATCCACCAAGTATACAAGTATAAATGACTGGAAAATACATAATGGATCATCTGATCATGATCGAACAAGTACATGTCTGAATGTCACATATAAGAATGTCAATGATGCTGAAAGATGAATCGGATCACTGATATCAAAGACTAATTCCAAAAAGTACCAACTGAACATGATGGAATAAGATGGTACTACACTAAAAACTCAGGTGCCAGCATATAAAATGTCGCCGTGAATGACTGCAACATATAAGGTGAAGTGGTATCTACTAGCAGCAACAGGAGCAATTATCAAGTGAACCAACAAACGTTGATACAACCTGAGGTCTTCACTGACCACCGTGGTACATTTCTACAGCATGGGAATAAATGATCTGAATTCGACCATGTGAGAAATCATTTGATTACCGGTCATTGATGTATACCGTTAACAAATGCGAGACTACTCGCCGATAATGATAATGAGCGTCAAGGTACCTAGTACAATCCAGCAAGTGTGAATAGATGAGCTGGAGTCAAACACCTGTAAGAATCTATCGATCAAGAGACAATGATGGTTTCCCACTATCGATAGTGAAGGATCTGCCACTAATGACTGCAAACCCCAAGGTACTACAAAATGAACTCTAGATATTTGCCCCAGAGCAATGAGTCGAAGTCAATAGGGAAAGATTCACTAGAAGGAAGGCATTAAGGCATCCTCCATCAATCTAGTGTGAATGTAACCCATAGGCCAATAATGCGGTAGGAATCAGACGAAAAAGATGTAGTAACCCAACCGAAGTATGTTTCCGGTGTACACAAGATGTGGCTAGTGCATGGCAGAAACCCTCTGAACCAACCAATAATGAAAGTTGACACAGAGGCAAGGTATCCACCAATAGGGTCAAATGGAAACCAAGGTATTGCACAAATCCCAATGTGTGATAATGTAAGCTGATGTCAAACACAAGGGAAACCACTCAGTCAAAGACCCATGATATTGATCGATGTTGAGCATAAGGTGACTTATCAATAATGGAAATAGGGTTAGGGTGCAGCTTTAGGCCTGTTCTTAGAGCAAGATGTTGTCGTCAATAAGGACAAGACCTGCCAGCAAGAAGTCAATGGAGACCTTCTCAAACCGGCATGAGTAAAGGACCAACATAACTGATGTGATGATAGACATATCACTGCCAACCAGGGATGGCCGACTAAAAAATCAGTCAAGAGACACCGCAGAGAGGCCGACCCAGGCTAACTTCCTTGAACAAAAGCACGACTCAATGTGACTATGTGGCAACATATGATGACTCTGTATAAGCTCGTTGTGCAGGAGGCACAAGCGAACCCTCCATATGATTGGAAGAGATAACCAATCAGGGGAGAACTGACTCAATAACAAGGTTAAGGCATACCTAAGTCAAACTAAATCCCACCCAAGCGGAGGAGACTTTGTTTCGAGTGCTTTGTTCAAGGGCGACACGACTGACTCTAGCTGCCAACAATAAATGGAAATACTGTCCCGTTCTCACTCCTTTTTGGAATATATATTTTTTTTGTCTTTCTCTTTAAAGTTGGAAAAAGAATAAAAGAATGCTATAGTACAGTGGAAAGAATGAGTGTCAACGAAGCAGATGATCTAGTTCATGGGATTGGAACATTCATATGCACAATGCAGGGAGGTGAAAACTAGCCAGAGACACTCAAAGGTGTGTTGTTTCCACGGGTCAAGGTGTGTCAAGCTGCAGAGGTCAAAGGTATGCAAGTTTTATTTTGCAGTCGTCATGGTCAAACGTTGGCTTAAACACGAGTCCAAGTGAAGCCGGCTTAAGGCAAAAGGGTGCAGATAATCAAAATGCAATGCAGTAGTACAACTCAACACAAAGTAGCCTCTAGGGTATAAGGCCAGAACGAAACGAAGAAGCAAAAGAGGAATGAGTCTTCATCGTATAAGTCATGGCGGGACTACAAAGACTCCCGAGCCTACTCAAATTGGAGCAGCATGGGCAACAAATGTCAGTGAGGTGCTAACTAGGATGCCCATGTAAAGGATGGCTCTACCATCATGTCATGATTTAAAGTATCGGTGAGTGAAGATGGTTTGTGAACCATAACATGATGGGATCAACTCTATGGCAAGTGTATCGACAGATGGAGGCTAGTATGCATGATGCAACGGAAAAAATGGCTTCCCTAACCTATATGCCAGTGAGAAAACGATACCTGCCATGACGGGTCAGCAGTCATGGAACCATCTCAAAACTATCGAAAACATCCAAAATGTCCTGAAAATCAAACCATTCTCGACATTCCAAGCTCCCAAGTTAAAAGTTACATGAGACCAAAAAAATCAAGTTTTGAAAAAAATTGACATTTTCAAAGCTTATAAAAAGGTTTTTGGACTCACCATTTTCACCATTTGAGTTTGAGAGCAAAGAAGTGGAGCAAAAGGAGCTAACTTCCCATACGCCAAATTCAACCGTTCAAATTCCTCCAAAATCTCCAGGTAACTCTCATTCTTAACTTGTAATTGATTGTGATTAGTTTTAGAAGTTTTAATTAATGTTTTACCATTGAGTTTTTTGCCAAAATTTTCTCTGCGGCGTATACGCGGGTTGGTAATATGCAACCCGCATACATGCGGGCCCTACACGCAACTGTGTGTAAAAGGGACCCGTGTATACGTCGCAGACATTTCAAACATAAAAACTAACAGTTCAAATTGATTTTTCCTTCAGGATGACGATCACCTGGCGAGAAAGAGAGCATACCACAGTAGATGAAGAAGTTATGAACAGTCCAGAGGCTTTGGATGCATTACAGGGATGAACATCGAGCAGGATGCTTTTATGATCAACCAGATGCCACTCAGGATGGAAGTGG
Organism: Pinus taeda; assembly: GCA_000404065.3. Classification (NCBI taxonomy): domain Eukaryota; kingdom Viridiplantae; phylum Streptophyta; class Pinopsida; order Pinales; family Pinaceae; genus Pinus; species Pinus taeda. The sequence goes on along the minus strand of APFE031492610.1, from coordinate 183,237 downwards.
AAGATATCTATTTCATTACAGACCTTTCCCGAAGGGGAGAGGTAGTACATTCCCAGGGGAGAACACGGAGCAATCTTTCAATCGAGGACTACGTACAAATATACTGCCTCGGACATCCGAAGAAAGTCGGAAGTCAAATTTACATCAAATATGTGGCAAGTCTACCATTGAGGATAATCCTGTTCATCATAGCTCGAGTGAAAGGATCCGCTTCTCTGCATCAGGCACCATGGCTAAACATGAGCGTGGCAGTTGATTGTCTCACCACAGTGTTTGATTGGTGTACTCCTCTTCTGGCTAGCATGAAAAACGAAATCACATCTATCCAGAGAGGACAGACCAAAAACTTCGGTTATGGGACTATTTTGTGCTCTTTCTTCTTCGAGAGAGTCCCTACACTTCGTCCTAGAGTACCAGTTTCAATCAGTGCCCCACGAGATCCTCGAATGGGTAGGTGGGCTGACCTGATGAAACGTCTAGGAGGTGGGGAGGTCCCATGGACTGCTTTCGACGACGACTTCTTTTCCTGGTGGGATCAGCAAATCATCGCCATTGATGAATACCCCTATGTCAGGTTGGATTTCCAAGGAGATCCCAATCTAGCATTGCCACCAACTGCAGCAAGGGGCGACATTGGTAAGTGATTTTTTGATTTTACGAATTTTTTTTAATTTTTTCAAATATAATAATGAACTTTGAAAATGTTTTTGATAGGATTCAAATGACTAATATAATGATCATGTTCCAGATATTGGGCCTATACAACCAGATGAGTTCCCATGGCACAAGAGTCGCGGTCAAGGGACCGAAGAGGCAGCTGCAGCCATGGAACGAACTCTACACACAGTTTAGCGGCATTTGGTGAGGTTTACCCACCGATTACCGATGGCAGCGGTAGAGGACCTTCCTATAGAGATGCAGCGTCATGTGGTTGGCATGCCACGTGACTGGGTCCGCACTTTTAGGCGTGTAGCCAACGCAGTAGTTGCCTACTTAGCATTTCATCCTGAGCCAGGGAATTAGACATAGTGGACATGATTATGGGCATTTGAGTCCCAATTTTTTATATTTTTGAACAGACTTATGTACACTCAAGATGATTTATGATATATATATATATATATATACAGTTTGACTTTTTGATGTGCCAATCTAATGCTTGATTAGCGATAGAATCAGCTAACCAATTATGAGATCTTGGAATATGAAAATAATTAATATAAGTAAATGATCTTTGCAACAACCTCACCCTTAA
>APFE031492610.1:144745-174218 GCA_000404065.3 Pinus taeda | reverse complement strand
CCTGTGAATGGGTGCCAAAAAGGAAAAATCCAAAACTAAGAGCATTGGTTTGGGAATTTCCACTCGTTGAAGGAATGGAGGTAGTCCCAACTAAAGATGTGCTAGAAAAATACCTGAATAAAGAATCAGAGGGGATGGAAATAGTTCCTCCCCCTTGTACAAATATTGGAGTCTGCACAGTCGTAGCACTTGTAATAGAAGCCATGCTTCTAGTAGTGGTCATCGATGGTAAGTGCGCTATGTGACCTGGACTTGACGATCGATGCGTTGGAGACCCAATGTATTGTAACACTTCCGGATGACTAGGAGGTAGGGGAGAATTCGGAGCTGCTAACGACTCTAAGAGTTCTTCTACCTCTACGTTATCTTGCGTCCGAAAGAGAACTCGAGAAATTCCACGAGTACTTCTCTCTCGTTTCATGGAAATACCAAGTCTATCTTGAGCACTGATGCCCCCGAGGAGAGGATCAATCCCCGATGCGTCAACTGCCATGGGACGAAACCCATCGACAGTATTACTTCTGCACCTTCTAGGTGAAGGCTCTGAACTTGGTGGTGAAAGACCACGAAGTATTTGAGACCATCTAGGCGATCGGTCATCCACTTTGAATTTTTTGTTAAGATCTAACTAAAGACTCAAAAAATTTAAAGCTAGGCCAACTAGGAGCATAGAGCACACACTATAAAGTCCCTAAAGATATCAGCCAGTCAAACAACTTCCAAGTATTTCCGCTCCAGGTGATTAGGACCGGACACCAAAATATGAGAAAGTGAAGTAAGGGGCCTTTCGAAGATAGTCTGGGATAATGACGGCCCAGTCCTCTCAGTGAAGGTAATAGAGGAAGTTACGGTGACCTCCTAACAATAGCATGCACTGGTGCAAGCCCCCAAGCTTCGCAAAGGTGCCCTCCAGTAGTACCGTTGAGAGTGATACAACGTCGACCTCAGGTGCCACAAGATTCCCCTCCATAGCCACCTGTGTAGATCCCTAGGAGTAGTAACTAAGGTTACCAACTCGTATCAGAAGCCAGGTGGAACAGTCGTGAGGTAAGTTCGGACAAGTAGGAGAGGGGGTATCTCTCTTTCCTGTCTTTACAGACCCTCGTGCTTAACTCCTAGATCCGGAGCTTTCCTGGTCTTCCTAACGCTATTGGATTTTGACTCACTATTCAGACTCCTATGTTTGACAGTTTAAAATGGCTTTGGAGAGTTAACTCTCCACACACCTAATCCAAGGCCCTAAAATATCCTAAAACTTGTTGATGTATCTAACTCGAAAAATATAAAGTTCTAGTATATTTTAAATTAGCGCTTGATTTTAATGGGCTGTTATTTAAGTCAAGGGATAATAGAAGTGAAACTGGCAGTGTTTTGACGCAAAAGAAATTAATAAAACCAAACTACATGCAAATGCACTTGTTTTTCGTTTTTCGATGAAAAGGAATTTCTATAGGGTTCAGAGGAACTTCAAATAAAAGTACAACTTTTTCTTTTCTTTTCAAACTTCACACTCACAAAAGCTAACAAAACTATAAATGCCTAGAAAGATGCACAAACTAATCCTAATGCAACAAATACATGCCGATGCAAAATTCAAAAACTACTCTTAAATCAAAAGATGAAAGTTGCTTTTTTATCGATTTTAGATTTGCCACTTAAATGTTTAGATGGAATATAAGTTTTTGTTGCTTATTTTGTCTAAGCACTAAAAGCAAGATGAAGACAAACAAATAGGCACTTTCAATCCACAAAAAGGAAAACTCAATCAAAACAAAGTTCAAGAAAGCAAAACAAAGTTTCAAGAAGTTTCTTTCAAAAGCAACTCAAAAACGACTTTTCAAAAATGCTCTAACAAGACTGAAACTTGATGACTGAAAAAAATAGGCAATGAAGCACTTTGCGAGCTTGCGACACAAAACAAGTGGGAACTCAGCAAAAAAGGTGCTTTGAAATGCTTTTAACAATCAACAAGCAACAAGACGAGCTTGGCAATGAAAACCAAAAGATTGAAAAGACAACTTTCAAGAAAGCATGAACAAACGACTTTCAGAAAGCAAGAAAAGAAGATGGTCATAAAAATAGTTCAAACATACAAACCAAAAAGTCATTAAAACAAAACTCAACACAAAGATCGAAATCAATCTTTTTGCCTTTAATACATAGAGCAACCAAGATTCCTTGTGAGAAACCTTGTGTGCTTAAGAAAAAATAAATGACGGTTGCAAGAAAACGAATAAGACCAACCTTTTCACAATCAGAGAGAATTCGAAACAAGACACTTGTTGTAAAACTAAATATTGTGATAGAACAGTGATTGTTCCAAACTGAATCAAACCAACATACTATCTTCCAGAAACAAAAAGATTTTAAAAATCTTGTAAATTAAAGATATACGCGACTGTGTTTGCACACAGAGGCATGTATATGCGACAAGGCTTAAGGAAACTTGCATATACGCAGGTTCACTTAAGGAATGATGTGTATATATGCTTCTGTAAACAGAGAAACTAGCGTATAAAAAAGCTTCCAAGAAAAACAAAAAAAAGTCTAGAAAAAGCTTATCAAAGCTCACAATTCAAGCACTGACTACACAGTAACAAAAGATAAACAGACAGCTAAGCCCTGATTGGCTTGAATACACCCAAACTAGGAATAACAATAGTCGTGTCCCCAGCAGAGTCGCCAATTCTGTTGTGGGATAAACTCCCCTAGGGTCTTGGGTGAATACCCTAGCAGACCAAAGGTTATCTATGCAAAGAAACACACATTCCATGCAATCATGATGCTACTATAAGAAAACTCTACGATAGGGGGCGTACCTGAGGTCCTACATTCGAGAAGAGCCTTCTGGGGTCCAAACCCTTCTTGGAGTTCCTTTGCTCCTTTGACCTGCAAAACAAACAATTCAAGAAAGTACAACAATATATGGACTTAACGTCATAAAGAAACCATCTTCATATTATAAGGAAAGGTAGTTAGTTATGCAATCAAACAACCGATCACACATGAATCATAACATGAAGAAGATCTATATCAGGAACAAAGACATGTGTTTCTTTTATTATAGACAAAGAAAGTACAGAAAAGGAACAATTTCACCTGAGTCATCCTTTAGCAGGGTCCAAGCGGAACTGTCTCCCGGATTCATCCAGTCTCAAGCCTTTAACAAACTCCTTCCATGACTTACTCCATGATCTCTCAAGTAGTATGAAATCATCAACACACACAAGGAAACAAGGGTTTCCTGTAGAATGGGGGAAGTGCAGGAGGCACAAGGATCTTCAGACCTGGTCAGGGAAATCTTAGCATAGCAATCTTTCTCTATCTTCTCTCCTCCCTTTGGCCTTCCAATAGAAGTGTTTTTATACTTCTCCCAAAGTAGTTTTTTAGTTGGGAATTCGTTGGGAAAATTTGGGCCACGAGCACTAACAGGTGATCAACAGGTAAAACCCATGATCTCCACCCGAAATTAAGGAGATTTATTTTTTTTAAGTGTTTTTATACATATACTCGGGTTGGGTATACACAGACCCGTGTATACACGTGTTTAGCTCAGGGCAATGTTGCGTATAGGGAAAAAACATTGTTTTTTAAAATTTGGGACCAGGTCTGGAAGAATGGGTTGCCCTAGGCCATGAGTGAAGCATCACAAACCTCAAGAGTGAGATTTGGAGCTATAAAAACAAGGAAAGATTGGAGGATAGTGACTGGCAAAAATTACACATTTTCTGGGAGGAAGGCAAAGCCTTCCCTCTCAGAATTGCGAAATAGTGTCTGAGTGAGGCAGAGTCTGGGCCAAGGTTGCCCTGACACACTGATGGGAAACTGAAAGAAAATGAAGATGTGAATGCATTATGGTATTGAGTGTAAGAAGAAGTGAATGATCATGCATGAAAACAGTGAATGCAAGATTCAGAAAATGGAACAAAATGCATGTGTGTGAAACGATGTTGTGTGTGGAGCATGATTGTTCAGAGGTCTTTGTATCAGCCGGATGTATACCCCAGGATGTTTGTACACCCCTCCATATGGGGGGGTGCGGGGGGGACTTGTCCCCCCCACAGGGGTCCGGGGGGCCCGATCCCCCGGCTGGGGGATTCGGGGGCTAGCGGGGGCTCGGGGGCAGCATCCCCGAAGCTAAAAATAGATGTAAATTTGCCTTGTAAAAGTATAGTAATTTCTAGTCAATCTAGGCCGTTCATTAGGTGGATGATATGACGGTAGAACTTATGTTTAGTTTAGGGTTATTTTTCCCTAGAAGGCAACCCCTCTCTTTTTATGAGGGCATTGTATTTGAGGTTGTGATAGATGTGTATTCTAGGTGTGTGAGCGGAAAACAGAGAGGTGAGACTGTGAGAGAAAACATAGGATATTACAGCGGATTTGTTGTAGGTTGTGTCTCTTCATTTTTCTGAATAATAGAAAGGAAGGACTGACTGTTTGGGGTGGACGTAGCCCAAACTGGGTGAACCATGTATATCTGTGTCTCTCTTGTTTTATGCATTTTCTGTGTTTATATTTCTACAATATTTTGTGCGTTCCATTGCTCCATAATCTATAATTTTCTAACAAACGAGTCCCCAAATCAGCGACCGTTCGTGCAAAAAAGTGGCATGCATGCGACAGTAATGAGATGCCAATGAAAAGTAAAATGCTACTTGTAGAGGCTAACATGCATGTAAATGACAACAAGCATTTATAGAAATCAAGCAGGCAACACTCACACAAGCCAAAACACAAAAAGCGACAAAAATGCTGCAAAAGACAAGTTAATCAGACTTACCCAGAAATAGATGAGATGAATTTTTCGAGGACTCCTAGATGTGCTGTGGGATGTCAGAGCTCCAAGATCAATGTGAAGAATGATCTCTAAAGCATTGAATAAATAATTTTGAGGCTCATGATGTGTATGCCACAAATCTAGGAAAATACGACACTTGGAGGAAAGTTTCTAAAACGATATTTGCATGTAACCTCCAGCTGCTAAAAATAGCTCCCTAAAATCTAGGGATGATTTTTGAATGTAGCTTTTTTCTATTTCGGGAAAAAGAAGCCCATGCATGCAAGTCAAGTTCTCTTGGTCCTAGAGGGAACTGGTCAACCTGAAGGCACATGTAACAGCCTGCTTGACTGAGGGATAGTTTTGTGCAATTTTTGTGAGGAAGTTGGGTTAGTTGTTAAGAGGGATTGGACAATTTCTAAGAGGGGCAGCTGACTGTTGCCCAGAATTGCTCAATTTCTAGGCTGAGCTGCACTACTGGGCTAGATTGTATAATTTTCAAGGGGAAGGTTGTTTGACAAGATTGCATAATTTCTGAGCCCAGAAGATTCCCAGTCATATTTGAGTAATTTCTGGAGGGAAGGCTAGTTCCCCTTCAGAATTGCGCAATTTTCTGAGGGAGCTTCTCAGCCAACAACTGGACCAAGTCTGGAGCAGCAACCTATGAGGGGAGTGAAGCAAGATATCATACAAAGGCTGGAAAGCTTCTAGAGGACCAATGAAGCTCATATACTTGACAGTGCATGACATGCCACTAGGATGGTTGGTAGGGAGGCTCCAAAACGAAGCTAAGGCAAAATTTTAGAGGGTGGTTGTAGTCGTTACAACACTTGGTGACACACTAGGAGACCTCCAGCTCTCTGAATGGACCTTGTTCATGAAAAGGAAGTATAACACCTCCGAAAGTATTGTTCAGTTCTTTGTTTGTCTTGATTTCCACACTTTCTTGATTGTAAGATGCAGCATCTTCCAAGCTCTTGGTCGATCGACACACATTCGAAGCCAAGCCAACATAGTTGTTTCGATTGGGCATGAGGGGTATTTTGATGCACAAGCTTTATAGTCATCAGAGTTTTAATTTCATCTCTGGTGTTGCTCTGCTACCAGCAAGCCTAGATAATACCTGACAAGGTCACGGAGGAACACAAGCATCGCTCCACTGCCAGTAAGCTGAGTCAGTACCCCGACGAGGTTACTTGCATCACCTCTCTATGCAAGAAGCCTTTCTCTTCTTTCTCCTGATTCATTTTCAATTTCTTTTCCAAATTTTTCACTTTTCATTTTTTCGGTTTTCATATTTCGTAACTATGTATAATACTTATTCATTCAGAGGCAGAAGAGAGATCCCAACTTATTGAGAGAAGAAGAGGTTGTTCCTTCAGAGAAGAAGTTTATATATATATTTCTGACATGCTTGTTAAGGTTTTCCCCCTCACCTTACTCTACTAGACTGGGCTGACAAGGATTAGCCCAGAAACAACCGACTAGAGTAGGTGACACTAGTTAGCACGAAAGCATTGTATTTTCACCAAGGTTCACTTCAAACAATACATATTTTCCATCGATGTATCATGGACTAAAGATAACAAGTTCTTCATACAGAGGTAGGATGACAGATAACCAAGTATTGATAACTGTGCAAGTCCTCCTGTACTTTACCCACCTTGTTTCAAGAGTCGCACACAGTTTCATGTGAAACTAACCTACGGACAAAAACAAGGAAACAAAAAAAGAAAAAGAAAAAGCAGAAGTAAATGCATAAGAAAAGCGAATAATCAAACAAGCATGCAAACAAACAAACATGCAAGGTAAGAAGCAAAGATACATGCAAGCAAAGAAACCAAAAGCAAACATTACTCCTACTTCTAAGCTAATGGTGCATGGATCTACTCATGTGAATTGATACTTCCAATGTAGCCACTAGTGAATTGGTCAACCCATGTTGGTGAAGGCATGGTTCATGAACAACACAGTTGTGTGAACCATAAAACAAGAAAGATATCACAATGAAGACAAATACACTCCAAGTTTAAATTTGTCCATAGAACATAAGTGAGTGCAAGTGCATGAAATGCAATCCATGGACTTATCATGGTGTTGTGCGACACTGCATGTGTTAGAATCGTTCATGCACCTTCCTTGACTTGATGCATATGTCACACCCTTTCTACCAATAGGGATATCTTACTTGCCTCTGTGCACAACCACGGCCAAGGCAATATTGTATGACCCACTGCTTGGACTCCTACACCAAATGGTCTGAAGTCAATTTGGGACTTTTTACTAGGGAGATCCCCATGACATGTTGGCAGGTCCAACACCATCAACATTTCTGGCACTAGAAGGAGGGCTAGATGATAAGTTGTGTCCTCTCATCTTGTTTCAAACCTTTGCACATATATCATGGATTCCATTACACTCATCCCTCCATGATGTCTTTCACATACTGAACCTCTTAACATCATGAGGGATTTTTTTGATCTCTTGTCCGAATTCACGCATGATGGTGAAGGCGAAGTAGCCTGGCCTGAGTACTTAGAAGCCTAGAGGCAAAATTTTGGAGCTTCACAACCAAATCTGCATGAAAATTGAGAGAAGTGATGTTGGGAGGATGTGATAGTTGAACAAATGTGTGTGCCTATTCCCCCACATCAATCTATAGTGGTGGGGCTATTTGATGAGGGGACGACAGACGGTCACTTGTGGTAGCGATCATATACGTTTGTGATTCTGCAACTCCATCACTGAAGTATGTTAAACAGAGTTTGGGCTTGAACTTTCATTTAGGATTAATGGATTTGGTAGGACAGTACTCAAATCTTTCCATGATATACTGGAATTTCATCTAATTTTTCAGAGCTTGAAACTGCAACACACGAAAGCGGTCCCAAAATTCCATAGGTGATTGATGCGGGGCATTCTATTGTTGTAACAATTTTTGTCAAGAGGTTCTAGATCAAAATGATGGAAAGTAGTTTCAATGAGATCGCAAAACTGGTCAAGTGAGTGCACACTGCCAAGAGGAAAACTCCAGCACTGTCGTTGTGGAGATTCACGGAGTGTGTATGAAAGCACTAGGCTGACCTATTCAGCATAGAACTCATCTGAATTCTCAAGGAATACATAGAAGTCTTCTAAGTACTCAGGCCAGGCTACTTCGCGTTCACCATCATACGTGAATTTGGACAAGAGATCAAAAAAATCCCTCATGATGTTGAGAGCTTCGGTATGTGAAAGACATCATGGAGGGATGAGTGTAATAGAATCCATGATATATGTGCAAAGGTTTGAAACAGGATGAGAGGACACAACTTGTCATCTGGTCGTCCTTCTAGTGCCAGAAATGTTGACAGTGTTGGACCTGCCAACATGTCATGGGGTTCTCCCTGGTAAGAAGTCCCAAATAGACCTCAGACCATTTGGTGTAGGAGTCCGAGCAGTGGGTTGTACAGCATTTCCTTGACCATGGTTGTGCGCAAAGGCAAGTAAGATACCGCTATTGGTAGAAAGGGTGTGACATATGCATCAAGTCAAGGAAGGTCCATGAATGATTCTAACACACAGAGGGTGACGTGAGGTCGCCCCTTGGAAACTTGTGAAAGCACGTGGCTAAGAAGGGAACACATGAGCAAAGATGCATCACAAATAGGAAAGAAAGTAAGCTGACAATTAAAAGTGATGGTTAAACTAATAACACATTTCAATAAGATTCATACAAACTTATACAACACAAGTCCATACATGCATGCGTAAGCAAACAGATACACATATCATTAGAGTAAATAAGTTAGTTGAAATACAATAACAACATATGCATGAAATGTGTTGGCTTTGTTATATTATCGAGTGAAAGTTCCAATCATACATTAAAACCACTACTCCTAATAGTGAAACATTATAGTCAATGTCGCCTGCTCCTCCAAAGAGATGTACTAGCTCTGCACTGTGGAGAAGCCAAGGCTCATTATAATATTCTCCAAGCTTTCTCAAAGCTACTCCTATTAGAATCTTGGCTGACCAAAAGCCTCTACAATGAGTTATGAGGGACTATATAAAGAAAAAGGTGGGGTGACCCTTGACATTCCCCTTTGTGATTGTTCATCTACCCTCATGACTCTTCAACTGCTTTATGACAATTACATTCAATTATTGACACTTAAACTTTCACTTGACAAGATGTTACTGTTGTAGTGTTTTCTTCTCAATGATGTACGGAAAGAACCCACTTAAGATCATGGATGACAAATGATATCAACAATAGAAATGACTATTAAACATTGTAGATCTATAGCCATTGATAGAAACAAAATGTGCCAAAATTATGATCTATACTGCAATCATAGTTATAAAGTGAAAGAAAGAGTAATAACCCCAATTATCCAATGGAAACCATATATGTAAAGAATAATTTTATAATAACACTTGTGAAGAGAATAGATAAATGTTACTAGCCCCCCTCTATGGGACGGGTTCTTGGCTATCCTCAAACGCTTTCAGCTTTTGTAGAGTCTCTCTCCTCTATAATGCATAAACTCAGCGAAAATATGGTGTGTGACACTGAAAATAATCAGAGTTACAATAGTGAGTCCAACAATGAAAATAATCGAAAGTGAATAATGAATGGAAAACCCTCCTATTTATAACAAAATATTGAGTTATCCTTGAATAATGAGAAATAATAAAATATTATTGATCACATTCTTAGAATTACCACTTGGAATATTTTATTATATCTGTTTAGGAGGGAAAAAGTATTTAAACTTTTATTTAGAAATAATATATATAAATAAATGACTTATTTATAATCTCAAGAAATTAGTTAAGGAATAATAAACAAATAATGATTTATTTAATTCTTCCTAAGGGATTTAGTCAAATTTAACAAAGAATAGTAATTATTAATGATTAGTTAGTTATTCTTAGAGCAAAATAATGATTTTTCTGTTTATTTTTCATGATTGTGTCAAATTTAACAAGGAATAATAATAAAACAATGGTTTTATTAATTATTCCTATAAGAAAATCGAATAAATAGTGATTTATTTAATTATTCTTCATGGGTTTAACTATAAATTACATAATAAAGTAGGTTTATTATGTAATTTCTCACAGTGAAAGCACTTTTACTATGGTAAAACTGGCTTTACATGGTGTACGTCAATCCATCTAGTAAATTAGGGTAGATGATGAATTTTTTGGTGATAACAGTTCTCCCCCCAACATACACATGTTAGGAGAAAAACGTGTGACCGAAGTACATTGTAAGGACATAATCACTTAGACAACACAGGAGAGTCAAGGAGAGAGAGAGAGACTAATGAAGCTGAATCTGAGAGAGGATAGTAACAGAGGGGGTGAGACTAATGCAAGTCTCCTTTTATGTTGTTGTACCAGACCTCAATGAGGCGGCGGAGGCATACCCATACCCGTCGAGATAACTTAGTAAAAAAAAATGGTTCACCCAGAAATATAAAACTAAGCAACGAAGTACATGTTGAATGGTACATGATAGGCTGGCATAATAGAGCCAGAAAGTAAAACAATGTATCCCACATACATAATGCACCTAGTAAAAACATGAGCCAGGATTGAATACAATAATATCTGGGTACATGAGATACAAAGATCTTTCCCTCAAGAAATGGGTGGGAGGGAGGGTAGAACAACCAGAGAAGCCCTACTGAATAGGAAAGGGCTCTGAAAAACTAAATGGATCATCTGAAGGAGACATGCATGCTATGGACACTATGATCAATAGGAACTGGACCCATCAACTCTATGGAACTGCATCTGAGGATGTAGCATAGTAGATATGCATCCAGGCATGTGGGTGGCTACTTGAAGGGCCACCCCCTCATGAGTTTTGAAACATCTCACACACCTGAGAATCACTGGTATAATTTTCTACATCACTAGACCATCAAGTGTATGGATCACGAACATGAAATGACCAAGTCAAAGGGAAATAGTGAGACCCTCTGGTCAATCCAAGGTGCCGAACAAGAATGGAAGCTAGAACCGAGATACACCACCCTCTAGGTCATTCTTCTGGAATAAATTAGTTGATGCCGACAGAATTGGGCCTGCTATAGATGAGGAAATGAGGATCCTCAACTAAAGCATGAGGGAAAATAGTAATGTGACTGATGGACTGACACCAGGGATAATGGGGAAATGGGACTGAGGGACAAACATATGACTTCCCTTGTCAGAGCATAAAGTGCATGGTTGACCTGACAGCAATTGACTCAACATAGGAGGGGATGGGGATAGTATGACTGGAGGCCAAAATGGGCAACATAGGATTAATGCTATGCAAATATGGATGGGATACTATGACATGATATGATGGGACATGAAATAGACTCCAAGAATGTAAGGGTGACTCATCATAGATGCTCTGGACAAGGGTGACTCAATGACGCTGCCACACAAACTCGGCCTGGTGAGGACCATGAAAACATGAGTGAATGATGGTTGCTAACGATGAAAATTGACATATCATCCAACAGGTGTTGAGAGGAGATGGACCTCAAAGTACAAGTGTCACTTTATGATGAAAGTTGATTTTAAGAATTGACAATGTGACCTTCCTTGGAAAAATGGTTTCCTGGTGAAGTGTCAAATCATTGAAAACTGTGGAAGACCCATTTTAGAGCTCAGTGAGAGCTTTCCAATGGTGCTTACGATTCATAAAACTAAGCTATGGTCTAGTCACAATAGGCGAAAGAAAAAAAATAAGGATTTTTCTATAAAAGGGCATTTTCCCTCCAATTTGTATTCATTTTCTAAGTGAGATGTGGTGAATTTGGAGAGGAGAAAAAGGCCCTAAATCTTGTGGAGATCATATCAGACAAACCGACCATTAGAATTGAGACCTACGACTTTCAAGAAAGTGGCCTTGCTTGTCTAAAGATGGCCTTAATGCTTCTTGGAACAATGGTACCTGTTGAAGAATTAAGGGAAGAGGAAAACGAGAACAAACTACTAGAGGAGGTCTAGAATCATTCTCACCCGCTAAGTCAAACATGGGGACTATGTGGATATATAGTAGAATATTTGAAGATATGGTATCAAACGTTTATGATATGTGATGTCCATATGGCTCACCGAAGAGGCTGGTAGGACAAACTATCCAAGGAATGGGAGGATAATCGACCATACCTAGATCTAGTGGAATCTAGGCCAAGACTTAACTGAGAATATGGCTAGGGGAAAACCATCAGGCCCCCAAGCATGGGATGCTAATCTGGTAGGCAAAGGTGGGAATGATGCCCCTAGCAGGAGGAGTTTATGGAGTGCCATTATGTTCTGAGTGCTCGAAAAATGGATTCAAGCATCTCAGCCCAACTTGGCATGAGATCCTCCAAAGGAGATGTAGGGCCTATGTGTCCCCATTATGCAATGGGCATACTGGATGTATTTAGAATTAAGGGATCCAAACACTTATATGATACATAATATGATTATGCATTTTACATGACGATGATGGTTCACCATTTGTTTTGTTATCTTCTGTGGTATACATGTGATAAATGCCAATATAAAATGTTGTTTGCAAGGGTATCTACATAGTGATTTTGGGCTCTAGGCACATGATTGAAATTAATGGTTTCAAATTCACGTAGCAATAGCTTCACTCGTAGATATTTTCTAAATAGGACTTGGTTATACACATGATACACACCATTCAATTGCATGACAAGTAGCAACGAATCTAAACGAACACGAAGATGAAGGATGCGATGAGCGAGGGGATCAACTAACAAACCTATCACTGCATCATATTCAACCTAATTATTGATGGAAGATCCAATGCACACGCTGTTTGAAAGGAGTAACATATGCAAAGGGGTAAAAATGGCCCAAGCTACTGAGGCTAGATTCTGAGAGAAGCAACTTTCACCATCGGCATGACTGATATATGGTGTGGATGATGGATCCATCTGAAAGGTGAAAAACAAAACAGATGAGATGATGCAATATACCTAAACTACATTGTAGAAATAAAGACACGTAAATCAAAGGGACGTGTTGTGAGCAACATTTCTTAAGGTTGAGCACATTGGGAGAATTAAGAAGGAAATGGCCTTCGAAATCTTCTTAAGAAATGCCCCCTTACTTAAGGGTAGGTTGAATCAGGGGTAAACATATCTTCCATGATGTCCTCATCAAGTGGGGAGATGGGTGGACGAGAGGAAGACTAACTACATGACACAACGACATTACGTGGTACGTCATCCTAAGAAATAAGGTTCACATACACATCATCTCGAATGGTAGACAACAGACTAGTAGATGGAGGATCTAATGTTGTTGAGACCTAGGATTCCGTCAAAGGAGATTTTATAGAAATGCGCATACAAACCTTTGAAAGGTTTTTGTACGAGGAAATCAAGGATGGTAACAGGTAAAGGATATGGACCGTGGTGTCCATCATCTCGACATCAGGGGGAGGGATCATAGTAGTGGGGCCAAAGTCTCCCTATCCTGGTTGACTAGTGGTACCAAAATCCACGTGTAGAGAATTAGATGATGCACTACGAGTAGCCTCGTATTCGCAAATCGCCCCAAGGAAATCATGAAATTCAGTGAGATGAGGGAAACAATGGGAATAGTGACCATGATGATCACACAAGCCACAAGGGTAGTTTGTGCGCAACATTTTGAGTTTTTTGGGTGGGCTCAGCAAGTTAACATGGACTTTTGGGCTACTTGACCCAGGAACGCCTCATGAACCAAAGGTTTGAGTCGAGGAAGTATGGGACAATTATTGGTGGCATGCCCCACGACTTCACACAAAGCACACATATGTGACGGCTTTGGGGCTTTGGGGGCTGAAGAAGCTTGGGGAACCTTGTCCTTAGGTTCATTCCTCCTAGATTTGCCCCCTGTCTGGATGTTGTTGCAACAGGAGTGGGTTCCTGTTGAGGTTGTGGTGGAACTGGAGTAGTGACAGGGTTCATAGGGATGGGTTAAACGGGGTTCAAAGTATGATACCGTCTTGGCTAACTAAGCATAATGTTTGCAAGGGGATCAATGTACCATACTGGGATCCTGAGAGTCATGTTAGGAAGGACTAGCGAATCCATGACAAGTACAGAAAAAACTCCTGGAGGGGGGAATAAGAAAGGTATCTAGCCAGTAGGATAATTCCCCAGTGGAATAGCTCCTGGATGGTTGAGACCTAGAGGAACAGTTCCTGGAGGAAACATAGGAGAGGCACCCAAAAACAAAGGAGGTCCCGACAAAGTGCGTCTAGAGGGTTCAACTGGAAGAGAAACAATAGGATGATGAGGAACTGGTTGTTGATCAGGTGTACCGAATGGTTTGAGGGTAGTCCATGACACTTGTAACATGCAAACACTCATGGAAGGAGGTTCAGAAATGGGAGGGGGAGGACTAAGGAAGGCACCCAACAATGAGGAATATTTATAGACTCCAGGTGAGACACTAGTGCAAGGAGTTGATGACTATTTATCGGACATTGACAAGATGATGGACTCGGGGGAGGTCACACATGTCATCTCGTAGTAAGTCAACTGATTTATGGTGATGATATTCCCTTCATAGGGGAATCACATCTTGCGGAACAACACAAACGCAACATGTGACATTGCATATGTGTAACTATGACCTAAGAGGATGTTGTAATCCAAAGGGGCATCGATGACTTCAATATCTACATGGACAATCTTGCCCGCAAGGGTCACTAGACAATTGTAGTACATGCCAAGGGGATGGGAGGAGTGTCCATCCCAAGCACACAAGGTAATGGTGGAGGGGGACAAGTCAGGTGACTTGAGTTGTTTCCAAAAAACAGTGGACATCAGACAGGTGGATGCACCTATGTCAATAATGCATCTGGAGATGATGGCAATACAGACTCTAACTGGTATCTGGAAAGTAACAGATGAAGGTAATGGGGCGTGCTTTGATGTATCAAATGGGAAGATGATCAAACGATTGTCGAAAGGATCTACTGCACCCAAGGCAATTAGTACATATTTATTTTGGGAAGGACATGACTATAGGACTTCTAGTGTCGATATGGTCGTAGGTGATTATGCCAAGTCATCTACTATATTGTATGTATGGGAAACTCTATTAGAAGCTGCATTACAACATAATTCTCCCTTTCGGATCTTGGGAATGGCCTCAACTTTGGGTTAAGGGATCTGTAAAGGACCATTTGGTGTCATAAGAGGCTCAACAAACACTTTGGTTTTGGGCTTAGCAGGTGACAAAGTGGAGGGCTTGCCATATTGACACAACCGAGTTTGTAGGTTGATATTGGAGGGGTTAACCTCATCAAAGTTCATCATCAGGATCTGGTACACTAGGACCAGAAGGTTGGGGGAGGTGGGCTGCTTGACCTAGCTAAGGTTGAGCAGCAGCAAATCCTTGCCGAGGGAAAGGATTTGTGAGCATGGTTAGTTGAGGTGGAGTAGGATTCGGAGGCGATTGTTGACCTCAAGAACTTGCTTTAGGTTCCCATAGTTGATGCAACTAGGATAAAAAGGGACACTCATGTGTGTAGTGGCCCTGTACACCACAACATGCACAAGGCTTATTCATATGAATAGCCTTGTTTTGCTTGGGTTGGCTACCCTATTGTTGGTTGTTGGTGTTAGGTTGGTTCCCCTGGAGTTAACTAGGCTCATTACCTTGGTTACCCTGGTTACCCTTTTTATCCTTCCCCTTATTATTTTTCTTCGAATTTTGGGGATTGGTATCACTCTGCTGCAAAAACACCTGGCCCTAAGGGGGTAGTGGCTATTGGGGCTGAGCATGCATGGGGTGTTGCAAGCTAATGCTTGAGGGGCTAGATAACCAAGCTGTGCATAAGAAGGAGCAACAATTTGGTAGATGGGTTGGTTCCCTGGAAACATGTTGCTAGAAGGAGGGGCATAAATGTTGGAGGAACTGGTGCTCCCCTGCAGGTAGCCATAAATCTACTGAGTATATGGTGAAGAGTGTGAAAGAGATCCAATGATGCCTTCGGTAGCATGAGATTCCCCTAATGCATTGGAACTTCCAAGACGAGGGAGGTATGGGATGAGCATAAATCAGATCATATATTAAAGCGGTCCGAAGAGCCTCTTCCTCGGTTTGAGGAAAATGGGACGTGACAAATTTCCCGATGGGGGATAAAAGGGCCTTGAGAAACCAATCTAGATAAACATGGCCTTTGAAAGGTGGGGCACGACATGTGCTCCTCCTTCGACTCCACTCTTGAACATGGTCATTAAGGCTAGTAGCATAGGATTGACGGAATGTGGTCAAAAGCTGAGTATCAGTGTCATACCAGAGAGGTAGCCAAAAATATGATAAGAATGCTTTAGCAAGCATCATGAAAATGGAATGAGAAGCAGCAGGCTAGTCTACATACCATTTTGCAACATCTCCAGTGAGCGTGCATTGGAAGAGCCGAAGACGAATGGAATCATCAGTTATGGAGTTGGACGAACACCACATGTGGAAGGATTGAACATGGTTGGTAGGATCCTCTCCAAAAATACCCTCAAACTTTGGGATGTCCGAGGCAATCTTAGTCGACATAGAGGTCCAACCAGCATCATGCTTTATGGGGTCGTTTATCATCTGGTTAAGATCTGATAGACTTAACCTAGCCATAAAAGGGAGCATGGGGTTGCCGAAACAGTTCCTAAGACTGTTCTGCCTTGTGTAGAACTGGAGCCACCACCAGGTTGGGTTTCTGCACCAGCTGTGGGTCTAGACATGGTGACGATATGTAGTGAAGTAAGCTCGAAATCAGATCAGGAATCAAGATAAGATTCAATATGGGGACTTGAAGGGCTATGAACTCTAACCCGACAGGGAGGAATAATACGCCCAAGCAGAAACTGAGGTTGAAGGCCTAATATTATCTGTGACTCATGCCTTGGTGGCACAATGATGGAAGGACACACGGAACACTGAAATGGTGAAGGGAGATCAACAATATATCTTTTGTCTCTAATGCAGTGAGATAAATTTAATATGTTAAGTCTTGGCTTGGCGATGTAAACCAAGTGCCCTTCGCTTAAGGTGTGCTTGTGTGTTCAAGTGTATTAACTGATTATGCCTAGATCGTGTTTGTAAAAAAGAAAAAAGCTTGTTGTAAATAAACTGAAATAAATAATAGAAAATAAACAACAAAATAATTAACTAAACCCCAACCAAACTGGGTTTGCAAACACTATACTTCTAGATGGCTAACTCGATGGCAAATACACTGGAACATTCAAGAGATCTAAATTCTATTGTCACTGTGATTGAGTGACTCTAATATGTTGGAAAGTGGTGCAGCAACAACAAAAAAACCAAAGGGGAAGATTGTTGCAAAAAAGATAGGGAGATCGGTGAAACACCTAGGGCAACTGATGGGACCCTAAGGGAATGACCAAACAAGTTTGAATGTGAAACTATGGATGGTAGCAACCTATCTTATCAAATCTGAAAAAAGGTTATAGATATGGAAAATGTGGCTAAAAGTGTTATGGAAACTCAGACTTCTCACTCAGCTAAACTCCTCTTAGAAAGGCATAAGTGTACTAGAAGCCCTAAAGGAGGCTAAATTCAGCTTCAATGAGTAAAATAGAATGGATGAAGACCTAAGTGGGATGAGACAAAGGTCAGACACCCAGTAGATAGCTCTCAGCAAAACCTAGCAAGAGATATGAAAAAAGCCCTAAAACCCAGAAATCATAGGTTCTGACCTGTTTTCTGGTGAAATCACACTTTTTGGTAGAAAACTACATTTTGGAGCCCAGATCGCAGCTTTTGGACTGAAAACTATGATTTATGCTCCAAGGCTTCCGGTCTGCAAATTTAAAAAAAAAGTGTCGCCTTTGCCGCAACTGGTTCCAGTGACCTGCTGAAGTGACCAGAAAACTTACAGAAGTCAAAAATGTATCAGATCTAGGGTTAAAACACTAGAAAATATTAATAGGATTGAAAAAGGAAGAAACCCTAAGCTGAAAACCAAAGGTCACCCAGGTTTCTGGATGTTAAATATAAAATCCAGCAGAGTAACCAATTTGTTATAGTGTTTTCTTCTCAACGATGTACGAATAGAACCCACTTAGGATTGTGGATGACAAATGATCTGAACAATAAAAATGACTGCTAAACATTGTAGATCTACAGCTATTGATAGAAACAAAACTTGCCAAAATTTTGATCTATAGTGCAATCATATTTAAACAGTGAAAGAAAGAGTAATAACCCCAATTATCCAATGGAAACCGGATATGTAAAGAATAATTTTATAATAACACCTGTGAAGACAACAGATAAATGTTACCAGCACCCATTTATGGGATGGGTTCTTGGCTATCCTCAAATTCTTTTAGCTTCTGTAGAGTCTCTCTCCTCTATAATGCATAAACCCAGCAAAAATATGGTGTGCGACAATGAAAATAATCAAAGTTACAACAATGAGTGGAACAATGAAAATAAACAAAAGTAAATAATGAATAGAAAACCCTCCTATTTATAACAAAATATTGAGTCATCCTCGAATAATGAGCAATAATGAAATATTATTGATCTCATTCCTAGAATTACCACTTGGAATATTTTATTACGAAAAAATATTTTAACTTTTATTTAGAAATAATAAATAATAAATGATTTATTTATTATCTCAAGGAATTAGTTACGGAATAATAAACAAATAATGATTTATTTAATTATTCCTAAGGGATTTAGTCAAATTTAATAAAGAATAGTAATTAATTAATGATTAACTAGTTATTCTTAGAGAAAAATAAGATAAATAATGATTTATCTATTTATTTTTCATGATTATGTCAAATTTAACAAGGAATAATAATAAAACAATGATTTAATTAATTATTCCTAGAAGAAAATCAAATAATTAGTGATTTATTTAATTATTCTTCATGGGTTTAACTATAAATTACTTAATAAAGGTGATTTATTAGGTAATTTCTCACAGTGAAAGCAATTTTACTATGGTAAAATTGGCTTTACATGGTGTACTTCGATCCACCTAGTAAATTAGGCTAGATGATCATTTTTTTGGTGATAACAGTTACATACAATTTGCGCATGTAACCATGTGAGACAAAATAGGCTTGAGAAAGTCATGCAAGACATCACTATGACTCAGACAACTATGGGAAGACCATCTCTTCGACATCCTCATGATGGTGACGATGGCGAACTGATGCCAAGCTCGGTAGTCCGTGATGGTGTCTGTGTACTCTGTGGTGACATATTTTTGGAAATGAACTCTTACCTCTATTGCATCCAACTACACTACTATCGCTCCTCTGTCCAACTCATCTAATAACATGCACATCATTGTCTTCAATGTGGCCCGACCAGTGACATATTGATGCATGGTGTGTGCACTGATCGCTAAGTCTGCGCTAGTGGCTATGTGCATCAACTCATCAAAGTATGAGTCAAGCTCCAATGGGATGTGTGCCTTTGTCTTTGCCTCGGTGAGTGTCCCAATAATGGGTTTGCATCTGCTCACACAACAGCATCCATACTCCTGAAGACCCGTGCATGGGAAGCCTACAAACTAGTGATGAGTTGCAAGAGTTCTTCATAGTTACAGATCTAACTCCGAATGTGTGCCTTCAGTTCCACCGCTCTGGGCTTCATCATCTTGGGAAAGTGTAATGGGGCTCCCTTGTATCTTATTCTCCATGTTTGCATGTAGGCAACAACAATATGCACATTTGACAAGATACATGCTCTCCTAGCACATCGCTACTGCCAACCATTGAGATGGACAACTGCCTTATGCACGATACCAAACATGGAATACAATGCCCGCATGACTATCTCAAGGGATGGTACTTCATCTAGTATCACCTTCTTCAACTCTGCTCGGGTGGATGTTGTAACCAATTCTCCTCCCTACTTGGCCATCTATAACTCCTTAGTCATTCGCTCATTCTAAGCTATCAAGAAGTAAACACTCAAGCTAGTGGCTTCAGCATATGCTCTGGCAGCAATGGCCAATGCTGCCAGATGCTTCCGTACATCATACATGACCACTCGTACTTAAAACTGCATAGGAGATGTGTTGTCATCCAGAGCAGATACTTTACATGATTTCACAGCTCCGTGTTGCGACTCGTCGAATGATATGTTGTGGATCTCTCCTTCTAGATTGTCCCCAAGGAACTTAGTATCTCCTTGGTTGCTTGGGACTTGCTCTACTTCTAGATACATTGAAGCTATTGGGTCGACCTCTTGATGTTAAGGCATGAGGTCAATGTCTTGCTATAACTCTTGCTGCTCCATATTCATATCCATATACTCAAGTGCTTGTTCAATCTCTTGAGCAAAGTGCTTCTCCTATGATTTCTCACCTTGTCTTCTTTACGCTCGCTGCTCAGATGATTCTACTACTTGTACGGGTGTAGTTTCATCTATCTTTACATGTTGTGCCCCCTGTTGTTCTTGTCCTTGTTACACTTCCTTCTCTTGTCTGCATAGCTCCTGTTCCTTCTAGAGTTGCTCCTTCAACTCATGCAACTCCTTTATTGCTTCCTTGATACCCTATTTTTCTCTCTGCCTTTGCACATTCCTCCTGTCACTTTGTTGAACATATTTCTCTTGACTTTGTCGCACGTTGGTATGTTTACCTCTATTGTTGTTGTTGTTGGTGCTCTCCTTGATGCTACTTCCCTAACCATTACACAACGATCCCGACCGGTTCACTGGGCCTGGAGAAGCTATAACAATATCTCCATGTGTCTTCCTCCACCCAATGACATGCCCTATGGATCCATAGAAACTGTACTCTCACTTAGTGATCGTTCACCAAACAATGCGGGTCATACAGATTATAGCTTTGTGTGTCAAAAGGGCATTTCTTGATCTCCTCTATTTCTGCATCTACATGTTTTAGATTTTGTATCTCGTACAACCCAAGACGCAACATAAGAGTGGGCCAAGGTGCCTTCTTATTCCGGTGTAGCTTAGGTGACAATCCTATTGAGATGTGGTATGATGCTTCTTGCATGATGAGCTTGTCCATGGAAAACTTCGGCAAAACATGCGAAGGCTTCTCCACATTGTACATCTATATGAAGGTCTCAAACAATGAGACATACGAATCTGCTATGTCGATCATTGCCTCCAATGCTACCTTCGACATGCAAGGTGGATCCTACCCAAATATAATCTTATACATTGGGGTGACGAAATGATCTGATATATGTGTGATAAACCCTCTGAAGTTGCATTCGGAAAACAATTTACAATAAGTACTTACAGAGGTTCCCACTGATGTCCATGCCTACTTCATGCTCAGGAACTCCTGACGGGCACAAATTGCATCCAAGATGTATGCGAATATGTATATTTCTACTTGCTAACCTTTGGGCGGATGTTGAGCTCCTGTTATCTATTCCTTCAGCACGTGAGCCAACATTTCGGACCAATTGCATGCTTTGCCTTCACTGGCCAGTTGGTCCCACACAATCACCCAACTCTAAGGGAAGGTCTCAGTGCTCTCTTGGTTGTACAAGCAACATGCAAATATGACCAAATATTGATACACCTTCCGCAATATCTTCATCTTGTAAATTTGGTTGGGTGCCATCCTAAATTTGGCTGGATCCTTAACCCAGTTCTTCAAGACATCCTTGATTTGGCATTGTTATTGGGTATGCTGAAGGGTGTCTCCATGGTGATCACTAGCTTCGGCAAGTGGTACATTTGTTGAAAATATTGTGCGCTAAAGGTAGCAATCTTTGTACCACTGACACTACTCAATGTCATTGTCTTAGGATCAGTGTGTGAGACGATCCAATGTTTCATGTCCGCGCATGGCAATGTAGAATACTTGCATGCAATCTGGTACAAGCCAGACTTGTGAATGTTCACATAAACTTGGTTGTGTTCGAGATCTTCCCCAAATGTGCCTAAGAATGCATCATTGACATCTTGTCGTTTCAGCTTGATTTCTATGTCTACTATCATCTTGGTGTCTTCCTATATCGGTAAACTCATAGAAACTCGTTCAATTACTCCTCCAGTTGCGCTTTTGTTGGTGTCCTTTGACCTTGCTCTCTTGGAGGGCATTGATCTTGAACTTCTGAGAAATGGATGAACAACTACTATATCTAGAGACATGGCGAAATGCATGGCAATAAATCTTTCAGTTAAAAACAAAGAAAACATAAGGGATGACATGCAACATACTTGGGGACTGACTCGCAAGGATTGTACAATTTTCACTGGGAGGTCAGGAGACTAATTTTCGGAATTGTGTAAAAGGCAGTCTGGCTTATCGGAAGGCTAGTTGATAGCTGGAACTATGCAATGCACAATCCAGACTGGCCTATTAGGTGCTGAGATTGGGTAATGTGTAATTTCAATTGGCAAGTGATGTAGGCCAGGGGACTGCATTGCGTAATTTTTTAGGCCAATAGTCACTGCCTCTCAGAAATGCACAAGGAAAGAATGGAGGGCAGTAACTAGCCAAAATTGTGCATTTTCTAGGAGGAAGGCAAAGCCTTCCCTCTCAAAATTGTGCAATTTTGTTTGGGTGAGGTAGAGTCCAGGCTGAGGTTGCCTAGACCCGCCAACGGGCAACTAAAAGAAAATTAAGATCATGGCTATACTGAGTGTAAGCAGGAGTGAATGATCATGCACGAAAACAGTGAATGCAAGATTCAAAAAATAGAGCAACATACATTTGTGTGAAACAAGTCGTTGAATCGGTGACCATTCATGCAAAACAGTGTCATGCATGTGACAGCAGTGAGATGCTAACGAAAACTGAAACGGTGCTTGTACATGCTAACATGCATGAAAATGACAACAAGCATTCAGTGAAATCAAGTAGACAACACACGCAAGCCAAAATGCAAAAAGTGACATAAATGCTTTAAAAGACAAGTTAAGCAGACTTACTAGGATATAACTGAGTTGGATGTGTTGAGGACTACTCGATGTGCTATGGGATGTTAGAATTCCAAGATCGATGTGAACAATGAGCTTTGAAGCATCGAATAAATAAGTTTGACACTCATGACGCACATGTCACAAATCTAGGAAAGAGCGACACTTGGAGGAAAGTTTCTAAACCGATCTTTGCATGTAACCTCCAGCTGCTAAAAATAGCTCCCTAAAATATAGGGATGCTTTTTTCATGTATGTTTTTTCTATTTTGGGAAAAAGAAGCCCATGCATGCAAGTCATGTTTTCTCAGTCCTCGAGGGAACTGGTCAACCTGAAGGCACATGCAACAACCTGCTTAACTGAGGGAGATTTTTGCACAATTTCTGGGAGGAAGTTGGTCTAGCTGTCCAAAGGGATTACACAATTTCTGGGAGGAGCAGTTGTTTGCTGCCTAGAATTGCGCAATTTCTGGGCTAAGTTGCACTGTTGGGCTAGATTACGTAATTTTCCAGGTGAAGGTTGTTTGACAAGATTGTGCAATTTCTGAGCCCAGTAGACAGCCAGTTAGATTTTTTACAATTTCTGGAGGGAAGGTTGGTTCCCCTCTAGAATTGTGCAATTTTCTAAGGGATTTTCTTAGCCAGCAGCTAGACCAAGTTCGAAGTGGAAATCTGTGAGGGGATTGAAGCAAGCTATCATGCACAGGCTAGCAAGCTAATAGAGGACCAATGAATCTCATGTAGTTGATAGTGCAAGACATGTTGTTGGGATAGTTGGTAGGGAGGCTCCAAAACAAAGCTAAGGAAAAATTTTGGAGGGTAGTTGTAGCTGCTACAACAGGTTGTTTCATTAATTTTTCCTTGAGGAAGAATACATGAATAAGAATAGTTGTTGCATTAGGTCTCTTGAAAAAAAAAATATGCATTTACATGCTTTATAACATTTGATTTCTTGGAAAAGAAAAATATATTGCATGCAGGAAAGGAATAATCAATATGTCATTTTCTTGGAATATATATATATATATATATAAGAGAGAGAGAGAGAGAGAGAGAGAGAGAGCATGGCAAAAAAAATAGTTAATATTGTGCAATCAATAATAGCTATTGTGCTATAAAAATGTATAATTACATGCGCTAACTATGGTATAACTTTTCCTTTTGGAAAGGAGTATTTGTTTACACACACAAAGATGATAGTTGGTTGGCTAGTTTATTTGGAAGAATGATATGCGTGCATGCACAAAGATAATATCTATTGTGTTAGATTTCGTTTTGAGAAGAATGTGTCTTTTCAGGTATGAATAATAGTTATTATATTAAGCTTTCTTTTGAAAAAGAATATGTAGTTGCATGCAAGATTTTGTCAGCCTTGTTTTGGAAAGAATGTACATCTATATGCAAGAATAATAGATGTTGTGTTAACCTCCTAGGAAAATATTCTTTTGGGAAGGAAGATGAAGTTACATGTACAAATATCATAGTAATGTGCTACTTTCTTTAGTATATATATTATATATATATATATATATATATAAATATATATATTATATATATATATATATGATAACCATGGACATTCTTTTAGTTGTTACTGTAATCTTGTGGTCAAAAGTAGAAATTGACTATTCCCCTTGTCACGATACATATGAAGTATGGGTAAATGAGCATGCCTTGACAATCTTTATGCATTTTACCTTATGCATGTGATAATTGGATGATAGAAATGTGTCACAACCATATACCTATCTAAAGATAAACAAACGTGTTTCAGTATAAATGTACCTTTAGATAATGCATGTACAATGTTAATAAGAGGCATGTCTCAATACTTTGTATGCATTTACTTATGTGCATGAAAATATTTTTGTAGCATAGCTAGTAAAAATTCATTATTTTGAATGTCATAGTTTGCTGACAGTAGTGATTGCATGAAAGGATTTTAATTCATTCGAAAGATGAATTATCTTTAATATTATGGTAGGCAAATAACTAGTGGTCCATACAGATTGAAGGAATGTCAACTACAACATAATTGTAGGAAAGGATTGTAATTCAAGTGAAAGATAGATTATATTTAATATTATGGAAGGAAAATAACTAGTGTTCCATGCATATTAAAGGAATGTCAACTATAGGATAATCCACTGATGGAAACAACAAGGTTGTAGAGACAACATGTTCGAGGATTTGTGGGTAAATGATGTCATGATTGATGTAATATCTTCTAGCTAGTTATGGTATATTTAAATGATATTATTTATAATATTTAATGACAATGGTCAAGGGATGGACTCCTTTATAGCCATTGAGTATGGGGTGAACACCCTTACGAGTGTTTAATAGAAATTAAACATTTTCTAGTTTTCACACTATTGTGGTCCGTATTGTACATGCAATGTGACAACCGCTCAGGGCGGGGGTTGTCACTCTAATCCCCACCCACTCTGCTCTAGTTATCTCCCAACAAAATTCTATGCGAGGTAGCCCCTATGGATTGAGATGAAGGAAAAAAAATTGGAAACAACTTGCTTGGGAGACACAGATGAGTGGCCTAGTCACTTGGTAGAATTTCAGCAAAATTAATGATTAGATTAGATTTTCTCAAGTATGAGATGAGTGCCTTATGGAGTCATAATTCTTTCTTATTAAAACAATGTAAACTTTGAAACAGGAACTATAAACTCAAAATGGGAACTCTAGCCAAAAGAAGCTAAAAAAACATAAAAAACAATGCTAAAAATGAAAAGTGTGTATACTGGAACGACAATTTTTCTTTTAGGGACAATTTTGAACATGTTTTAAAAATGGCAGTGAAAACGAAATTTTCGTGCAAAATACAGCTTGAAAATGAAAAAGTGATGATACTAGAACGATGATTTTTTTTTAGGGTCAATTTTTTTTTAGTGTAACTCCTCCCACCCGCATACGGCCGACCACCACGTCCCTCCCCACACCCACCGTAACCGCCCCCTCCCACACTCCACCATACCCTCCCGCCCTCGCCTTCTCACCCCCCCTCCCTCCCCATTCCCCTCCACGCCCCCCTCCCTCTCAGCCCCTCCCCCACTCTCCCACCCTCTCTCAACCCTCGCTACCCACCCACCCCTCATGCCCTCCCCATGCACCCCCTCACGCCCTCCCCACCTTGCATAAAATACGAGAAGGAAAAAGGCACTTCAATGTTTTATTTTAGTAGCTCCCCAACTTCAATGCACCTTCATGGTGATGAGGGTTAACAATTGGTTATTTTCTTGGCACCCACACTCGTATGGTGATGAGATACGGCCAATGGGTTGTGCAATTAATTCCCTTATATTAAATATGATTTCCAAGTTAGAGACTTACTCTTGGACGATGAGGGCATTGCCAAGCAATAACTCAAACTAAAGAAAAAATCCTATAAAAAGGAAGGAAAACCCTAATATTCAATTGAGTGCTCCACTTGATCATGAGACCATTTTTGTAAAGAAAAAAAAGCATTGTTTGTGTTAATGGTTTCCACTACAAATCTATGTAATGGTCACTTGTATAATTGATTTTGTTGTTTTAATTTATCCAATGCATAATGTAATTATAATTATGCAATATTCAACTTTATGTTTCATATACTTCAAATGTGATTATAAATAGGTTTTGGAATGGACGCTAATTCTGTTTTTTCAATATTTAACATATGATAAATTTGAGACATCTATATTTACACTCTTGAAAGTGATCTGTTTTTTTTTATGAGATCAACATGTCACTTATCAAATATAACTTGAGGGAGAATAGAATTCCATTCCACAATCACTCTAGCTAAACCCAATTAATAAATAGATTACACACCAATAAACATCAACCAACTGTCACTTTCCTCAGCAATGATGTAAAAATATATATAGCCTATTAAATGTGTTTACTGACTCTCACTTTCCTCAGCAATGATGTAAGAATATATATAAACTATTAAATGTGGACCATTAAAGTGACCTTATGTATGTAAACATGCAACTAAGAACATAATAGATACATATTTCTTTAAATTTTAATTTTAAGATTTAAAAGAGGGAACAAAATATAATTATTTAAGGTTATTTATTTTTAATGTTTCATGTGAAGGATGTGAAAATCATAAATTCAATACATATTTACTCTATTTCTCCTAAATTTCATCCTTATCATTTTACCAAATTTCTTAAAAACATTTAAATTATAGCTTTTAAACCATATCCTAAGTATCCTCTTGTCATATATCAAACACTCTAAATAATGATTGTATATATGCATGTCGAAATTATATATTGACACGCATTATAACAAAGTGATTTCATAAATTTGCCATATCTTCACTATTGTTTTTCCATTTTCCAAATGACGAGTATTGTTTTAGTCAAATTCTAAATCTGTAACTTTGAGAAATGGGACCTATGGTAAGGCATGAACTGGTTGAAACTTAAATCCTCAAAGATTGAAAATACTTCCAAGACTTCCGCCCACCCCGCGCCACTCCAGTGGCTCGCCTGCCCGCCTGGGGTGGCTGGCCGATTCTTAAAATCGGCCATCAACTAAGGGTAGAGTATTTTCCAAGAATTTTGATGAATCATTCTCCTAGACAGTGGATTGTCCACCGGGGTGGGAGACTGAACAATTAGTGAGAGAGGCTTTTACTGCAGAGACAAAAATTCTTGTAATAAAATCTGTGGTGCTTGGAGGTCCTACTCACAATATGCATTTAGAGCCAGGGGATCTACTCCGTGTTAATGGTGAACTTGTGACACAATTCTTGAAGTTGGAGATGGTTCTGGATGATTATGTTGGAAAGACTCTCGATTTATAGGTTGAAAGGTGCGGTGATCCTGTAAAAATGATACATATCCATTTCATCCTCCACTTCCAGCAAATGGTGGTGAATCAAATCCAACATGTTCATGTTCATGCTTAGGCTCTGCCTTGCGCTGCTGTAATCTCCGTTGCGGTTTCTATTTCAATTAGATTGTGAAGAATTGGAGGAATATATCTAGCATTCTTTTTCCCATCTATTATTTGTGGTCCATCAATTGCACCTTGCACGATCATGTTTTGAATAATAAAAAATAATAAACAAATTCGACTTTGAACTTTCCATCACCGTCGTCATCCTCGCAACGCCATCGGTCTTCATTGACTGATTCTTGGAATGGTTTGAAAATAAGTTTAAACGTTGTAAACAAGCATGCTACATCACAAACATGCGTAGGAAAATAGAATATTTATAGATCAAATTGCTCTAAATGTTTTGTGCTTTTCTCAACACTTCTTTTTTTAGTTTTAATATGAGCTACCTTTGAAAACTTTGAATAACTATAGTTGGAGGTCATCAATTCAAGCCTTCGAGCCATCAAAAGATTTGCCAAAGTTTTAATTACTTGCTTATCGTGCCCTTGAAATTTCTATAAGAGAAGCAACCACCTTACTCTAAAATTGCCTCGTACATTTTTGATAAGCCTTGAGGATTTAAATCTCAACCGGTTCATGCCTTACCATAGGTCCCATTTCTCAAAGTTACAGATTTAGAATTTTGACTAAAACAATACTCATCATTTGGAAAATGGAAAAACAATAGTGAAGATATGGCAAATTTATGAAATCGCTTTGTTATAATGTGTGTCAATATATAATTTCGACATGCAGATATACAATCATTATTTAGAGTGTTTGATATATGACAAGAGGATACTTAGGATATGGTTTCAAAGCTATAATTTAAATCTTTTTATGAAATTTGGTAAAATGATAGGATGAAATTTAGGAGAAATAGAGTAAATATGTATTGAATCTATGATTTTCACATCCTTCACATCAAACATTAAAAATAAATAACCTTAAATAATTATATTTGGTTCCCTCTTTTAAATCTGAAAATTAAAATTTGAAGAAATATGTATCTATTATGTTCTTAGTTGCATGTTTACATACATAAGGTCACTTTAACAGTCCACATTTAATAGTTTATATATATTTTTACATCATTGCTAAGGAAAGTGAGAGTTAGTAAACACATTTAATAGGCTATATATATTTTTACGTCATTGCTGAGGAAAGTGAGAGTTGGTTGATGTTTATTGGTGTGTAATCTATTTATTAATTGGGTTTAGCTAGAGTGATTGTGGAATGGAATGCTATTCTCCCTCAAGTTATATTTGATAAGTGACATTTTGAGCTCATAAAAAAAAAATAGATCACTTTAAAGAGTGTAGATATAGATGTCTCAAATTTATCATATGTTAATATTGAAAAAACAGAATTAGTGTCCATTCCAAAACCTATTTATAATCACATTCAAAGTATATGAAACATAAAGTTGAATATTGCATAATTATAAGTACATTATGCATAGGATAAATTAAAACAAAAAAATCAATTATACAAGTGACCATTACATAGATTTGTAGTGGAAACCATTAACACAAACAATGCTCTGTAGTCTCATGATCAAGTAGAGCACTCAATTGAAGATTAGGGTTTTCCTTCCTTTTTATAGGCTTTTTTCTTTAGTTTGAGTTATTGCTTGGTAATGCCCTCATCCTCCAAGAGTAAGTCTCTAACATGGAAATCATATTTAATAGAAGGGAAGTAATTGCACAACCCATTGGCCATATCTCATCACCATACGAGTGTGGGTGCCAAGAAAATAACCAATTGTTAACCCTTATCACCATGAAGGTGCATTGAAGTTGGGGAGCTACTAAAGTACAACATTTAAGTGCATTTTTCCTTCTCCTATTTTATCCAAGGTGGGGAGGGCGTGAGGGGGTGGGCAGGTAGGGTG
>APFE031492610.1:120771-144154 GCA_000404065.3 Pinus taeda | reverse complement strand
GAGGAGGCAAGTGGGGTGAGGGGAGTGGGGGGCGTGAGGTGGTAGGGAGGAGGAGGGAAGAAGCTAGTTGCGGGAGGGGTTGGCGTGTGGGCGCTGTGTGAGGGAGAGGTGGTAGGTAGGCCGGGAGGGGGTTGTTATGCATTCAATGTTTGTAATATGTGATTTTCACATTAATTTTTAAGTTAATCATTAATTTTTGAAAATAAAGTGATTATTATTAGTTTTTTGACATGAAATTCATAAAAAAAACTATTATTTAACTGTTTTTAGTTAAATTTTTCCTGTAAAAATTGTGATTTTCACATGTCAATTGTAGCAAAAAATTATCAAAACGTGTAGTTTTTTAGTAATATTTATGTTAAAAATGGCTATTTTTATGTCCATTGTTAAAAAATATTGTTTTCTAGAAACAATTATTTCTTGTGGATTGAAAAAATAGTTAACAATGTATAAATATGTAGAATATCAAAAATTCAAAATATCGACCTTCTTCTTTATATATGCAAAACAATAAAAACCTCACTACAAAAAATAAAATTAAAATAAAAACATATAAAATATGAAGAAAAAGAAAACACTTCAAAATTTATTAAATTTACAAAATAATTATTTACATTTCATACATTAGAAAACAAAAAATATAAAAAAAAAAAAAAACCTTTTAAAAAAGGGGCCTGGTGTACAATTACCATGTTTTTAAATCAGCATAAAAGACACTACCATTCTAAAATGCAATGTACATAAAAAAATTTATAGTGCCAAAAACTAAGCTCTAAAAAACACGTGTGTTCTGCATCACCCCTTTTCAAAATCAGGTCACTTTTTTGCGATCTCTACAAAACAAGTAACAATATGAGTTCCCGTTTCAAAATTTACATTGTTTTAATGTAAATTAATGCCAACTAACCGAATGGACACCTACTACTTGAAAGATCAACTAGTCTATATGATATGCAAATCCTAGGGTGTATGTGTGATGCAATTATCTTGGTTATTTTCAATTGTATGCCTCACCTAAATAGAACCTCTCCCTTGAATTTTTTTTAGAAATAGTCCTTAAAGTGGGTTGTGAAATAGAAGCCAGCAAAAGCATGCAACAACCTGATTAATGATACCCCCACCCCCCACCATGTTCCACCCACCCAGTGCCTCTGACGGTTTAGAGACTGTGGCTCTAATGACTGTAAGGTCACTGTGTTAACCGCTAAGAATATTTGAATCCCTCAAGTTAATTGGAAAATGGTTTCCCTAGATCCCTATCAACCTAGCTTATGCTAGGAGGTAAATTCTTAATGCAGGCAAGATCCTAGAATACTTATGCAAGATGATGAGTGAAATTATTTTGAGTTAGGATTGTTTATGTTACTTAAGTACTTAGTGTGACTTATCTTAAAGCAATAGTACTTAATAATATTGAGATAACAATCCTAAATAAGATAAATGCTAAGAGATACAAGTGAAAACTTCACAAGATACTCCTCAGGATGATAGATCATTCATTAATCATCCACAGAGCCATTAATATACCAATATTCAACAATATTCAATATCACTTAAGATGAGCCAAATATCGTTATTGAGATAAACCAATAAAAAAATAGATGCCAAGTTCTTAAGATGATCAATCAAGATGTCCAAGATTTAGAGCAATGATTTCTTAATTGAACACCAAACACAATGATGCCAATTAGCTTTCAACTTATACCAATCACAATATACCAAGGTGATTTATGATTTCAAGTTATTTTAGTGAGTGAGATTAATAAATGTGAAATATGAATTCTTATAGCACATAAACTCACAAAAACGTGATGTTAGCAATTTCACCATATAAATGCTAAGAACAAGTAACAAAAAAATATAGAGTTGTGAAGAACCTTATGCACTTTATGTTCTAATGATATTTTTTATGAGCACCAAGTGAATAATATGGCAGTTGTATGATACTTGTGAAAACAAGAAGTAAATATCAATTCCACAATGCATATGCTTGCCCAAAGTCACAAGGAAAAGCCCAACTGCCAAGCAAACTTAGCTAACTGAAAAATTAGATGAATTAGCCCTTTTAAAATGTATTTTTCAGAGATATTTCAGATCTGTAATAAGTAATTACATCAGAAAATAAAGTACATATCAACAAGCTAGTAATCTTAAAGACAATGCCCAGAACACCAAAAAATAGGAAAATTCCACTAAAACTGAAAATTTTGAGTTTTTGACCCTTTTTAAGTGTATGATTAAAAGATTGTAGATATGGAATAGTCAATTATGCAGTAAATTTCAGCAAGCATAAAATTATATCGAGGCTAGATATAAGGTGCCCAAGTGGTGAAAATTTAGGAAAATGAAAATTTTGCAATTTTTAACCAAGTTAAATATGATTTTAGGGCCTAGTTATCATTGATTCAACCATTGTAATAAAATAAAGAGAAAAAAAGGGTTTAGAGGTTAAATCCTAGACCTAAAGCATTTGTAGATGCACTTGCCTAGGTGACCCAGAATTCTAGGATGAAGAAGCCACCCGAAAATCAATCTTTTGAAGCTCAAAAATTTGCAAGACCACTAAGGAATTAGCACTGAGAAAGTCAGATGAGGGATAAGGGTCAAGATAAGGCTAGGAGGAGGGCTACAAGGCCAAGAAAGGCCAACGCTATGCCTAATGAGGTTAGTGTTGGGGATAGGAGGGCCCTAAAGGCCTGGAAAAAGCCCTAACGCCCATGAATTAGGGTTTTAAGGGCACAGGGTTACCACAAGCCCTTAGAGGACTATGACTAGTAGATAAGGATGGAGGAGATCGGAAGAAGGAAAGACGAGGGAGGATGGAGGAGAGAGGATGCCTAGCAGAGTAAGAAAGAGGAGGATGGAGGGCAAATAGAGGAGGTCGAGGAAGGATGGAGACTGAGGCAGGCTAGTGGAGGTGAGGCCGAAGGCCCTAATCCTCACAGCTAGGGAAAAAAATCCCTTGGAACCAAGATGCGGGGAAAAAGGGAGGAGGCCAAGTCCTCTAGGGCTCACTACCAACCTCAGAGAGGCTTAAAACTTGGATGCAGAGGGAGAATAGCCTAATGTGGGGGGGATAGAGCAACAGTGACCCTGCCAGGGCTAGATCTGGGCCTGGGGAGGCAAAATGATGAAACCCCGGTTTCAGAAATTTTTATGCTTCAACTCTCCAATTTTATAAAATTTCTTCAAAGGGTAGCCCTACAAATTATCTAAGAGACTAGATATTACCCTCAAGGGCCTAGATATAGCTTATCTTCCACTGATCCTTTGATCCAACCTGTAAAAATGGAAAATACAACAGCCAAACCCAAATATATAAAAAATAATTTAAAACCCCAAAACCCAAGTTAGAAAAAATAACTTACAAATTATATTTAGAAAATTATTTACAAGATCTAAAAAATATAAAAGGGTTTTGAAAATTTTTAAATTTTGAGAAAAATATTTTTGAGTTTTTTCCTCTGATGAATGGCTAAAAATACTTTAGAAACCTTGATGTACACTATAGCCTTAGCGAAGATTTAGTCCACCATACAAATATTTGGAATCCAAGAAACAATGGTTCATGCCCAAGTTTGTGAACTTGGAGGCCAAGGACTGAAGTACCTGCAAGGACTGTATTTATGTCAAAAAGTAATATGTTATATGACATGGGGAATCAAACCACCTAATATTAGCCCAAAACTATCAATAGTATGATTTTATCTCCATCTAATGAAAAAACAGATCTTACCAATATTCAACACAAAATAGAGATGCCCGTAGGCAGCACATACCACAAATAAATAAGCAAGAACACCTTAAATTGCACCCCAAAGTGTTTACTATGATAGAAAAATAGTTCCCAACGGGACAATAATTACAAAGATGCTTCAGCGGAAATTTTCTAGCTAGAGATCAAGATGGTAGGACTTAAATGAATCTCTAATTTATAGATTTATCCTCTAAGTGGAAAAATAACTGCTAGTTTCTTTGATACTTGTCAAAATAATCTTCATTGTTGATAAACACTTCAAGATATTTTAATCTTGGCGTTGGATTTTTATATTTTTAATGGATTTCCGAATTTATCATTTAATTCCATTTTTATTAGTTTATAATTAATTATTTTGAGCTAATTTCCGCAAAAATCTTACTTTCACTTAACTACCAAGGTCTAAGGGTCCAAAATTTCTTGAAATATACAATATTCCCTTGGTGGAGGACCTTAAAAAATTGATTCTTTTAAGACCTATGGACTTTTTCACTTGGAGAAATTATTTTCATAAGACAAATTAATTTTGACTCTAACTAATTAATTTTCTGACTTAGGATTTAATTTTATTTTTCCTAAAAAAATAATTAATTCACATTAGGGGATCTAATTATATTTCCACCCTCTAATACATAATATTTTACATTTATAACGCTCAAAGGGGGATACACATTTGTATTAGACCCTCAATACACATAACCCATATGCATCACAATATGATCTAGTAGACCAAGTGATTTGAAATAAAATAATTAAGCTAACTAGCTTACATTATTCCCAAATCACTTTTACATCAAACTCGAATAAAAACACTAGGACTTACCTAAAATTTTGACCGTAAATGATCCATGAGGGTATTGGTGGCCACCGGCCTATTCCACCTAGACCTCGATTTGTTTCATCTGTTTCCTTGTTGACTTCACCATTTACTATTTTTAGCAGTTTTTCAGAACCTGAACTTCCATAACAATTTTGACCCCCTAAGCGACATTTTTATGATGTTTGATGCAAGCTTGTATATAACTCTACCAAAAATATTACAATACTCAGACAGACCTTTCGAACAAGGTATTGTACTTGCCAAATGGAGATAATATGACCAGGTTATGACCTTGA
The DNA here is from genome assembly GCA_000404065.3 of Pinus taeda. Classification (NCBI taxonomy): domain Eukaryota; kingdom Viridiplantae; phylum Streptophyta; class Pinopsida; order Pinales; family Pinaceae; genus Pinus; species Pinus taeda. The sequence goes on along the minus strand of APFE031492610.1, from coordinate 139,281 downwards.
GAAGTTGGTTGCCCAACTAACCCCAAAGGGGCCCACAAACTCTTATCGTTCCATCTCCTGGGATTAGGGTTTTGGTTGTTTAGGGTTTTCTCTTATCGTTCAATAACAAATAGGCCCTCGAGCCTCATCTTAACACAATTTAGAGGCATGTAGTCATGACATCTCCTCTCAGACATAAGCTACCATTGCTCAAGCTAATTTATTTCCATTCTGTTTGTGAGCATATTTCAGTATTTTGATCTTAATGAAATGAAGTGTTATTTTTGTTGCATCCCTATTTTTATGGTTATATCTGTAAATTTTTGCATTTTTGTTTAAGTTCAGATCAGTGGTATCAGATCAGTCTTCTCTTTCTCTGTTTTTCTTTGCATGTCCCCAACAAGGTCAAGGTATAAGGAATTAGGGATCAAACTAGTTGAACCTTTGCAAGTCCAGCTTCGTAAACCTTGACGGACTCCCATGGCGGAAGAAATGAAAGACAACGGGGCAGGAGATCTTTTCAAAATATTGCTCGAGGAAGCCCTCGAGTGATAGAGGAATGCAATGATGGATAACTTTTCCCAGATCCTTCAACGACTACCCACAGGTGATGCATCTTCATCCAGCAGCCACCCTAGAGGCGCCACTCCTTTTAAGGTACAAGTTAAATTCAATATTCCCATATTTGAGGGTCAGATAGATGCAGACACCATAGATAAAAGGTTGTAATTGTTGGAAGGATATTTTTTTGTTCACGACTTTTCGAATCAGGAAAAAGATTACATTTTCACTTCCCAAAGCTGCCCCACACGTCAAGGACTAGTGGGAAACTTATTGTGAACAAAATAACGAGAGGGAATCCTCACTGTTTTGAGCTGCACCCACTTCAAATTATTTTTGAGACTCCATCAAGGAACAATATTACCTTGTCAGGAGCTACGAAGATAAATACATCAAGTGGACCACACTACTGAAGGGTAGGGACCAAGATGTGCCAGAGCTCACAAATGCTTTCCATACTCTATGTACGAAGCTGGGTATCAAGGATTCTGATCGAAATTTGAGACTCAAGTACTGCGACTATCTACACAAGTACATCTAGGATGAGATGGAGTTCCTAGACATCTTTTCACTCAGGGTGGTGTACCGATACGCTGTCAAGCTTGAGTAGAAGTTTTAATAGAAGAAGTGATACTTTGGATCTACAAATCCAAAGCAAGGAAAAGGTGCCCCCAAACCACAGAGAAAAGGAAAAAGTCAAGGTCAGGTGACCAAGGACAACCCATCAAAGCTGCAAGTAAATAATAACACCACGAAGACAAAGAAGGACATGAGAAAATGTTGTGAGTTCCATAAGGGCTCCACTCACAACACAAGTGAGTGTCGAGCCAAGTAGTATTAGTGGCCGAGTTGAAGGCTTCTGAATCATATGCATGTTATGACTCATATTCAGAACTCGATAAGAGGAATGACAAAGGGAAGAAAATCATTGACGCATAGCCCAATGCCACCGTGGCCACTACCAAGATCCAAAAGAATGAGCCTAAAGATCCAGAGGGGGATGCTTATTCAACTCATAGATGTGGGTGAAGGGTTCTCCATTGTAGTTCATTGTCGAAAACTGGAGCCAAAATAACCTCATTTCAGAAGAGTTCATGAAGCGGTTGGGCCTCCTGACTTCAAACATCTACAATTGTACACCATCCGGTGGCTTCACCAAGGAAGAGATATCCACATCAGCCACTAGTGTCGCCTTCCCTATAGCATCAAGACTTTCACGGATGAGGTATTTTCTGATGTTTCTCCTCTTAAATTTTGTGGTGTATTATTAGGACAACCATACTTGTGGAAGTGACAAGATGCAGATGAGTCTAGACCTTTCCTTATGATTATTACTTTGGGAAATACGTTATACAAGATATCGAAGGTAGCCCCACCTACCACCATCTCTTTGATCATTGCAAAGAAATGTAATAAGATCATTTCCCAAACCAGGAAATATTTTTTCCTTATGATTCACCGACAGGGCAAGAAGAAGGTTGTGGCCATGGCTTCTAGACAGGGTTCCTCTGCACAGGAGCAGTAGATGGACAAGGTCTTGGAGGAGTACAGGGACATTTTCGCCTCACCTACAGGGGTACCTATACACTGTCAGGTCAAGCACTCCATCGATTTGACCCTAGGCACATCGCTACCCAATGGACCAATCTATTGACGCTCTGTTTTGGAGAACAATGAGATCAAGGGGAAAATTCCAGAGTTGTTACACAAAGGGCACATTAGACCAAGCTCATCACCTTGTGGGAGCCCTGATAGTATTGGTACAGAAGAAGGATGGGACTTGGAGAGTTTGTATTGAATATTAGGCATTGAACAAGATCAGTGTCTAGAATAGGTACCCACGGATTGATTACCTTTTGGACTAGCTCAAGGGGGCTAAATATTTCAGCAAGATTGACTTAAATTTTGGATATCACCAAGCACCTATCGAACCCTCTGATATGTGGAAGACTACCTTCAAATCCAAGGAGGTCAATTTTGAATGGTTGGTCATGCCTTTGGGTTGATGAATGCCCCTGAAATCTTCACGAGATTGATGGATGATAGCTTGTGAACCTTCACCAATGCATTCATGGTGATGTATTTAGATGACATCTTGATATTTAACCAGAGTTTGGAAGAGCACCTCCACCATATTCGACAATTCCTTCAAACCCTGCGACAACCCAAATTGTGTGCCATTTTGGAGAAATGCACTTTTCGCATGACGAAAGTTCAATATCTGGGGTACATCATTGATGAGTAGGGTGTACATGTGGACCTAGCCAAGATACAAGTCATTTGGGCTTGGCTAGCCCCAACCACTCTAATAGAGCTTTGCAGCTTTCTGGGTCTTGCCAATTTCTACCACAGGTTCATTTTGGGGTTATCTCATATCACTTGGCCTTTAAGTATAGTCACCAAGGGTGGAGCGAAACCAAAAAAAAATTGGTTTGAGACCCCAACAGAAGGTGTTTCCCAAGTTGAAGCATCGCATATGTTCTATGCCATTGCTCACATTACTAGACCTACAACAACTATTTGAGTTTGAGACAAAGGCCTATGACTATGTTATTGGTGCAGGTCTTACTCAGTAGGGGCATCCAATGGCTTACCATAGTGAGACACTTTCAGACACAGTTTGAAAGTATCCCACTTACGACAAATAAATTCATTCATTGTGCGGGCTTGCTTTCAATGGAAGCATTACATTCTGGGGAAGGAAACAGTCATCCACATAGACCACTGACCCCTATAGTTCATATAGACTCAAGGGAAGTTAAAAAATGACCGCCATCTGAAAGGGTCCACATACCTGCAACAGTTCCATTTGAACAGTAAGTACAAGAAGGGAAAAACCAGTAATGTTGCAGACTACCTCAGCCGACCGCCAATCATGGTGTTGATCACTATGCTTGACTCTTGTGGGCACATGACTTCGGGGTGGCCACATATTTACAAGAGCGATCGATAATTCGGCAGCACATACTAGACACTCAATAGGGTAAGAAAGTTCTAAATTTTCACCTCCAGGATGCACAGTTATTCCACCTGCTATACATTTTTGTTCCTTCAAGAAAGAGTGCAAAGATTATTTGGGAGGCACACTATAGTCGGGTTGCTGGACATTTCGAAGTAGAGAAAACATTGGTATTATTGAAAAAGTAGTTTTATTGGCCAAAACTTCGTTAAGATGTTGGGAAGCACATTAGATACTGCACCGCCTACGCCATTGCCAAACCAACCATCAAGAAGCAAGGCCTGTATACTCCTCTACCTAGTCCTAATCAACCTTGGGAATCCATCTCCATGGATTAAATGTTGGTCCTTCCTTGTACTCAGCACGACACTGACTATGTTTCCATGGTCGTCGAAAGATTCTCTAAGATGGCCATCATGGTAGCCGGCAAGAAGAGTATCATAATAGAGGCCACTATTTAGCTCTTCTTTGAGTGAGTGTGGGCACACTTTTGGATCCCATAGTCCATTATGTCAGATCATGACAACAGATCCCTAAGTGCATTTTGGTCAAGTCTCTAGTCAATGTTGAATACCAAACTTACTAATTTCACAACGTTCCACCCCCAAACAGATGACCAAATAGAGGTCGTCAAAAGGATGATCATACATATTCTATGCATGTACAAATCGAATAATCCACACATGTGGGATGAAAGAATTACCTATGTCCATCATAGCTACAACATATCTCTCAATAGCTCAACACACCATATCCCCTTTTAGGTAGGGCTTTGATTTTAGCCAGTATGTCCCATTGATGTAGCCATACGATTTGCAGTTGTTCAAGCAAATTCAGCTCACATCTAGTTTGAATCCAATAGGGCTAACAACTTCATTGAGTGCATTAAACACATCTACCAGTAGCTTCATGACATATTGGACAGAGCCAATGCTAAGTACAAGTAGCACGATGAGCAGCATTCAGTGTCGTACAAGTTCCAGGTGGGCGACAAAGTTTGGCTACATTTGCATAAGGAGCACCTCGTTGGACCCCACCGCAAGTTTTACCCACTCTGATATGGGTCACACACCATGACCAAGGTTGTAGGGGACAATTCCTTTGAGCTCATCATCTAAGAGTTCCTTTGTCTTCATGCAGTGCTCAATGTAGATCGCCTTTGACCATACTTTCCACCATTTTTGGACACATCCAAGATTTCAGAACAACTCACACCAACAGAGCTAAACCCAGAATGCATGGAATAGGACATAATTGATCATTTCATGGACATGCATCTCAAGAACACTTTCCAGTAGAGGATCCAACTATATCGAGTTGTCAAAGTAGACCAACGCCTTCACTTGGCCAAGTGGTTCACCAGGCACCAAGTTCAAAAGAAATTTCCTCACCTCATGGAGGCTTTGCACGCAATGGGGACTATTTATTCCTAAGGAGGGAGGAATGATCCAGGTGGATATTGGTGATAACCCACCTATTCCACCTAGACCTCCAGTGAGTTTTATATGTCTCCTTGTTTATTTTAGCATTTACAATTTTTAGTAATTTTCTGAGTCTTGAACTGTCGAAGCAATTTTGACCCCCTAAGTGGCATTTTTTAGGTTTGTTGCAGGCCTATATCCATAGGAATATTCCTACTACATATATTGTATTACTCAAATATATATTTCCAACAAGGTATCATGTGCGCCAAACAATGATAATATGACCAAGTTACAACCCCGGGAAGTTGGTTGCCCAACTAACCCCAACAGAACCACAAACTCTTGGTGTTCCATCTTCTGGGGTTAGGGTTTTCCCTTGTTGCTCAATAATAAATATTCCCTTGAGCTTCATTATAACATAGTTCAGAGGCATGTAGTGGTCACATCTCTTCTCAGAAATAAGCTACCATCACCCAAGCTAATTTATTTCCATTTTGTTTGTAAGCATATTTCAGTATTTTGATATTAACGAAATGAAGTGTTATGTATATTTCATCTCTATTTTTATGGTTATATATGTAATATTTTCATTCCTATTTAAGTTTGGATCAATAAATCTCACCCTAGATTTGGGGTTTAAGCTGGAGGGAAAAAAACTATTCGGATTAGCTGTGTCTAGAAACATAGGTAATGAATGAGGTTAACAGGCCTCTTAGGATGAAATTCCTCATCAAAACTATAGGCTTACCTATGTTGTTACATATACTCAAGGTATTACTAGGATCATTTACATTAATAACTTGCAAAATGTGTTTACAATGACATGTAGACTACTGATAGATGACCCAACCATGTTGAGAAAATTTGGCACTTTTGCTTCCTTGGAATTTTGATAAAATGTGTGCAACATTTGGCTGCATATGGGGACACCTTTCTTTTGTAAAGTAAATTGAGAACCCCAGAATCCTACATCCAAGAAAAAAAAAATCCATCAAATAGATATCCATTCAAAATTGAAACCATCATGCATATATAGAAAATATCATTGGAATGGAAAATCTACTCTAACAAACTGAAATTTAAAAGACATAATATAAATGTGTGAAATAAAACTATCTAACAACATGAAATAAAAATGAAAAGGGTTAGAGATACTATAAAAAATGGTGCCCCATGGCATTATATGTCATCAATGAGGAATAATTACTGGCATCTATCTGCTGATGGGTAGATCAATAGGCTACTTCACAGATGTCACATGCTGAAATTTGACCCTATTAGGTCGATGTGACTCCTCATCACTGTGCTACATATTTCTGTCCATCTAAAATCTTCCTCTTTTTCTGCTGGGTGGAGGGGATGGGCGATGGAAAAAATGGCATACTTACTGGATGAGCTCTAATTCAAAACGAGGCGGATGCTCTTATGGCATAACCTATTCACCATTTTCCAAATTCTTTGGAACTTCCATGTGGTACCTTCTTTCAACCTCTCTATACACTCTGACCATTCCATTTGCTATTGTGGGAATAGTGGCATAAGATAAATCCGTCTAAATGTACCCACCTACATTAGATGCAAAATTCTTGGAAAGAAGCATTCCCCATATATTTGGTGCATCAATGATTGTTATATCCATGGTAATGAATATGTATGGATGATTGGCTAAGGAAACCTATAAATCTTTAACCACACTAAGGAATTCAACCTTTCTAGATTCCATTGAACAAATGTTATGGTATGCTTTATAGATCCTTAAGTTTAATTTTTCATGACATTCTTGGTCATAGCATTCTTAGATGCACCAGAATCTAGCATGCAATTGTGAAGTAATATGTCATTTATGTCCAAAGTAAGAAAGAATTGCTCATGAGTTTTAGTAGTCATATAAAAGTTAATATCCTTTAACTTAATTTCTTCATCCTTATTATTATTTCCATCACATATTTGTTGAAACATAGCCAAATCCCTGAAGAAATATGCCCTTTGAGAAGGAATTTTTAACAATTAAAGTACTAGAACAAACATCTTGATGTTATTTATCCAACTGCCCAATATATATTTAAAGCACGTTTATAAGTGTAACCTTTACTTATGGCAAGCACTAGAATTTGTTCATGCGATGGTTTTTCACTATATGCCTGAGTAATGGGGTATTTTTCTTCATTAAAGATGTTAATGGCAAAGGATGAAGAAATCATGTCTGCACGTCAGCTTTCCTTAGAGATATTTTTTATTTTCTTTGTTATCCTATTGATTCTTACCTTATTCCAAGGTTCTTCTAGCAAATGCACATCTACTATCTTCATGGAAATTCTCACAATGTATGCAGAAAGCAACATGCTCATTAACCATGTTGGCAGACTCAAGTGGTGTAGGGGGGCTCTAATCATTCATGGGATTCCTTCTTGGCCATGGATTATTATTATTACCATTATTATTATTCTTATTCTTGGGTATCATATTTTGCATTCGCATTTTTTCTATCTGTATTAACTGATTCCACATTTCACCTATCTATATGGAATTTTCAATCTTGATTTCTCTTACCAATAGGGTTAACTCCATAATAGTACTAGATTCCTCTTCTTTAACTTATTTTCCCTTAGTTTTAATTTGGATTCTTTCTAAACCAGGGATCTCTGATTTTCCATAGGCTTTCTTATCCTTTTCCAATTCCTTAACGTTGCTTTGGGAAATTGCTAGAGTGTTGGGATGAGCACGTATGATTTCATATTGGATTTTCAAGGGATAAGATTCAAGATATCTGTCTAAAATAGTCTTGTCATCAGGCTTGTAATCCTAAGCCATGCCCCTTAGAAGCTTATTGAATCTTTGATTAAATTCATCCACCGTTTCATTTTCTCTTTTCTTTATAGTGTTGAATTATTTAACCAAATATTTTCCTTTTCTTTTGTCCCCATATTCACCTGTGACAACATCAAGGAGAGTCCTCAAAGAATCAAAATCATTATCACCCTTGTCTTGAAAACAATCCAGAGCATCATATTCTATAGAAAGTACAAATGACTTCATCGAACATATCCATGATTATAATCAGTAGAATGAGAAAATTTGTGGATGAAGATGTTGAATTTCTTAATATGTTCTTCAACATTGATGGCATTATTCTCTTGGAAAAGTGGTAGCTTTTTCATGGCAGATTCATTTGGAAATTCATGCAGATACCCATGAATGTTGGTGAAGTTCCAAGGCCTGTAAAAGTCACCCATGATGTCAATATTTATAAGATGATTGATAAAAAGAAAATCGAGGTCAAGGAGGGCTCCCTATCCGAGAAAACTTAAGTGACCTCGAGAACGTAACTTGTTTAACTGAGCTCTTAGAACCTTTTCAGTATCCGTATCGGGGTCAACAAAGCTATCAAGATTCCGTCTAGAGTACATTCTTGTGAATGGATGAGTAAGTGGAGTCGCCACCCAAACAGGAAACCAACATAAATGTCTAGATGCTAAATGTGAGAATGAACAATATGAGAGGATTAGTGAGAGGAAAAAGAATAAGGTGATGATAATATGAATAATGATGAGAGAATGGTGACAAAAGGTGTGTCATTGATGGGAAAATGAATGAAAAATGAACACTCAGAATATGATATGATAAGAAAAGATGTTGTGAGTAACAAGGAAAAAAAAATCCCTAGTAACAATGCCAGCAAATGTCGTCCCATTTGACGAGCTAAACGGAAAATGGGAGATCAATAATGAGAATGCTGTAAACCCCGTAACAAGACAAACACATCCCTAGAAACAGTGCCAGAAAATGTTCTATCGTTGATGGGAAAATGATGAAATGAAAAATGAGATGGAGATTATGAAGAATGTCATTGAATCACCGAGAAAAAAATGATCCGCAGCAAAGGCTCCAAAAAATTTTGTAGCCCAGACTGTACAGCCACCTTGACACTCAAGGCAGGGGATGTCACTCTAATCCCCACCCTCTCCATCCTAGTTGTCTCCCAATAGAAAGCTATGGGGGGTAATCCCTATGGAATGAGATAAAGGAAAACAAGTTGGGAACCAACTTGCTTGGGAGACACGGATGAGCGGCCTAGTCACTTGGTAGAATTTTAGCAAGATTAATGATTAGATTATATTTTTTCGAGTATGGGACGAGTGCCTTATGGATTCATAATTATCTATTAATGTAAATTGATGCCAAGTAATTGGATGTTCGCGTGCTTCCTGAAATATCGACTAGCCTATATGATATGAAAATCCTAGGGTCTATGTGTGATGAAATTATCTTGGTTACTTTTTATTATATGCCTTATCTAAATAAAACCTCTCCGTTGAACTCTTTTGAGAAATAGTCCTCAGAGTAGGTTGTGAAATGGAAGCCAATGGGAAGAAGGAAATGACATGGTTAACAATACCACCCCTTTTGTTTCACCCACCCAGTGCCTCTGGTGCTGCAGAGATTATGGCTCTAAAGACTGCAAGGTCAATGTGTTAACCACTAAGAAGAGTTGAACCCCTCAAGCAAATTAGAAAAGGGTTGCCCTAGATCTCAATCAACCTAGCTTATGCTAGGAGGTAAATTATTAATGTTGGCTAGATCCTAGAATGCTTATGCAAGATGATGAGTGAAATTATCTTCAGTTAAAATCATTTATGTTACTTAAGTACTTAGTGTATCTTAAACAACTTAAGTGCTAAAAGATACAAGTGCAAACTTCACAAGATACTCCTCGGGATGTTAGAAAATTCATTAATCAACCAAAAAGCTATTAAGATGACAATATTAAACAATATTAAATATCACTTAAGATGATCTAAATATTGTTATTGAGATAACCAATAAAAAACTTATATGCCAAGTTCTTAAGATGATCAACCAATATGTCCAAGACTTAGAGTAATGATTTCTTAATTGAATGCCAAACACAATGACACCAATTAGCTTTCAACTTATACCAATCACAATATACCAAGATGATTTATGATTTCAATTAATTTTAGTGAGTGAGCTTAATAAATGTGAAATATGAATTTTTATAGCACATAAACTAAAAAAACACAACGTTAGCCACTTTCAGGATATAAAAGCTAGGAGCAAGTAACAATAAAATATAGTGCTATGAAAACAGTTATGCACTTTATGTTCCAATGATCTTTTTTATGAATGCCAAGTGACTAAAACCCTAAACCCTTTCTAAGTGTATGCTTTAGAAATTGCAAATCTGAAATATTCAGTTATGCAATAAATTCCAGCAAGCATAAAATTAGATCTAGGCTAGATCTAAGGTGCCAAAGTGGCCTTAATTTAGGAAAATGAAAATTTTGTAATTTTGAACAATTTTAACCAAGATAAATATGATTTTAGGATGTAGTTATCGTTGATTTAATTGTTGTAATAAAACAGAGAGAAAACAAGGGTTTAGAGGTCAAACCCTCGGCACAAATCCTTTGTATATGCACTTTCCCAAGTGACCCAAAATTTTAGGATGAATAATCCGCCTGAAAATCAATCTTTTGAAGCTCAAAAATCTATAAAACCACCAAGGAATTAGCATATAGAAATTGAGATCAGGAATAGGGGTCAAGATAAGGCTAGGATTAGGGCTAGAATGGTAAGAAAGGCCAACGTTATGACTAATGAGGCTAGCATTGGGGATAGGAGGGCCCTAAAGACCTGGAAATAGTACTAAGTCCCACGGCCTAGGGTTTTAAGGCCAAAAAGGCTAGCTCCAAGCCCTTAGAGGGTTGCAGCTAAGAGAGAAGGAGAGAGGAGATGGGAATAAGGGAGGTCAAGGGAGGATGAGGAGAGAGGAGTTCTAGCAGAAGAAGAAAGAGGAGGATGGAGGGAAAAAGGAGGAGGCTGAGGAAGGATGGAGGTTGAGGGAGGCTAGCAGAGGGGAGGCTTAAGACCCTAATCCTCATGGCTACAGAGAAAAAAAAAAAAAAAAAGCCTTGGAACCAAGACGCAGGGGAAAAGCAGGAGTTGAGGCCTCTAGGCTTCACAGAAAACCTCAGAGAGGACTAAAACTTGGATGCAAAATAAGAATAGGTTGATGTAGGGGGATAGTGGTCAATGTTAGCTCTAGGAGGGATAGATCCGATCCCTTATTTAGAATTTTTTATGCTTCATCTCTCTAATTTTTTGAAAATTCTTCTATGGGTAGCCCTGCAAATTTTCAAAAAAACTAGATCTTACCCTCAAGGGCCTAGATCTAGCTCTTCTAACACTTAATCCTTTATTCCAACATACAAAAATGGAAAATACAATACCCAAACCCCAAATATATACAAAATACTTTAAAACCTAAAACCCCATTTAAGACCCCATTAAAAATTGACCCACTTGGAGAATTAATTTTCCTATGAAAACTTAATTTTGACTCTGATTAATTAATTTTTTGACGTAGGATTTAATTTTAGTTTGCCAAAAAAAAAAAAATTTACACATGAGGGGATTTAATTATTTTTCAACACTCTAATACATAAGGTTTTACATTTACAACCCTCAAAGGGGGAATACACATTTATCTTAGACCCTCAAGACATATAACCCATCTGTGACACAATATGACCTAGAATACCAAGTGATTTATGATAAAATAATCAATCCAACTAGCTTAAATTATTCCCAAATCACTTTTACATATGAATCAACTAAAAACACTAGGACTTACCTATATTTTCAACAATAAATCTCACCCTTCCTTTGGGGTTTAAAATGGAGCGAAAAAACTCTTATGATTAGCCATGTCTAGAAACATAGGCAATGAGCGAGGTTAAAAAACCTCCTAAAATGAAATTTGTCATCAAAACTATAGGGTTACCTAGGTTGATACATATACTCAAGGTCTTAGTATGATAATTTTATTACATTACTTGCAAAATGGGTTTACAATGACATGTAGACTACTAATAGATGACCTAATCATGTTGAAAAAAATTGGCAATTCCGCTTGCTTGGAATTTTGACAAAATGTGTGCAACACACCCTAGGGGGTTTCCATAGTACATCAGTATTAAATTATGTGTTTTATATTGTTTCATTCTTATGATGTTGATTTCTTACATGATGTGACATTTATATTATCAAGTATATGATTAACTAATCATGAAAAAGATGCAAGGTTACATCAGAATGTTTATGATGATATGCTACAACAGTGGTTGTTATTTTATGAAACTTACTATTCCATTTCTAAATTTATTGTATGTAATGGTGAATATTTTATCTAATGTTAAGTAAAAGAATATGGAATAAGTAATTGGAAATTTACATGCAAGTGAATTCTAAAAAAAAAAAAATATCTAACACTATGCACTTTGACACGAGGTTATTGGGGATGTTACAACATGTCGGTTGAATCAAATAATAATAAAAAATTAAAAGTAATATGGGGAGATGTTATAGTGTCCATAAAAAGTTAAACATAATAAAAATAATAAAATTCAATTTGTTATATTGTAATTTTTTTTTTTATTTTATCAATTTAAGAATTAGTTTTTAGATAATAAAAAAAATCATAATATACATATCACATAAAATATATAACATACAAGTAGTAAATATAAGTCAAGATCCATTTTACCTTAAAATTAAAATAATCATTATGTAACAATATTCAAATATAATTAATAAACAAAAAAATTTAATACTTACAATAAATCTGCAATATAACAATTTTTTTTAATATTTTTAACCATGGATGTTCATGTCCACTTTCCCATAGATATTATTAACTTGTAAATAAGATTTGTTACAATATCATGGGCCAATACCATGTCTCCTCTATACCATATTCCCAAAAACTATCTCTCATTTCACAATCAAAATATTTTATAAATATTTTATTTGAATGTAATTTTGTAATATTTTTTTAATTACATTTGAAAGAAAAAAATTATAATTACTTTTGAGATATATATCACATTAAAATATATAAGATAGAAATAGTAGCTACAAATTAAAATATATTTTACCATTTAAATTAAAATAATAATTCTATATCCATATGTAAATTTCATTAATAAGCACATAAAATGTTAATAGCTATTTTTAACCATGGATATTGCTAACTTGTAAGTATCCTTTCTTACAATACCATGGCTCATCAATACCAGATGCCCAAAAACCATCTCTCATTTCACAATCAAAATATTTTATAAATAGTTTTTTTACATGTAATTTTATTATATTTTTGCATCGAGAGACACTCTCCATCCAAGTATGGAATATTTATTTCTTTTTTTAACAGGAAAGAAATGTTGGATTTCTATTAAAAAAGACAAACTAGTACATATGTCTCCCAAGTTCAAAATATCTAAGAAACAACAAAAATGTTTAATCATTATCATAACATCTTTCGGAACAAATCACATAAGAGAGATTCTCATCGACGCGTTTCGAACCAGCCAGTGTGGTTCATCTTCAGGACAAGATGAGGAATCTGATCTAGGCATTTAGATAAATAGATGTAGAAAGCTGCTAACTAGCCATTAGGGATGACAACTAGTTTGACTCAGGGTAAGAAATAGAAAAGGTTAGTCACCAAAAAGGAAGGAAAAGAATTAAAACGATTATTATTATTAATAATATATATTAATTAGTTTAGAAAAATAATAACCCTTTATAACTAAATTAAGTAATATATATTAATAATAATAATAATAATCGTTTTAATTCTTTCCCTTCCTTTTTGGTCATTAACATTTTCTATTTCCTACCCTGAGTCAAACTAGATATTATCCCTAACAGCTAGTTAGCAGCTCTCTACATCTATTTATCTAAATGCCTAGATCAGATTCCTCATCTTGTCCTGAAGATGAACCACACAGGCTGGTTCGAAACGCGTCGACGAGGATCTCTCTTATGTGATTTCTTCCGAAAGATGTTATGATAATTATTATGGATCACAAAAGTCTAAGTTCAAACATGTTTAATCATCTTGTACATATATAGTCTATGCACAATATGACGTGTTTCTTTAACTAAGATAATAAGCATAAAAGCTAGTAAAAAAGTATATCATGACCATTATCCATATTCACAAAATGTACTATAAAAATCAAGGACTTTAAACTAAATGGTCCATAGAAATCAAAGACTGTAATTTAAACCACAACCAACTACAATCTTCCCCTCCTTTAGGGTCACGCCCCCCTCTCTCCTCATGTAGTGAATGGAGCGAGGCGTAGCCCTCATATCTTTCTTTGACAAAGAGACATCAACATTGTTCCAATGTATGTAGACATGAGAAAAAGAGATATCTTCAAAGGATTCTTTGCGCATCACAACCTGATCAATCCAGTTGGATAAATTCGGGCTTGAGAGATTAGCTTTACTAGAAGCAATCTCGATAATGGACTTTTAGTCCCCATATATAGCAATTTTCTGAATGTGAATATGACTTGCAAAATATAACAAACTTGAAAGAGCGATGAGTTCAGACCTAGTGTTTGTGACCAACCAACCATAACTGTAGAGTAAATATTGAGACTCTTGATTGATTCTTACCTGTGGTCTGCATCGACATTCACCAAATTGGGTGGCCCCATGAAATAAACATGTTGGAAATGATAGCTAAAACATATCATTGATATTTATGGGGAGACAATGCAAAACCAAAACCCTGGGATCTATCTACATCTGTGAAAGAAATTATGAACATACCCTGTATAAATTCATAAGGACCTCCTGAAAAATGAAAGCATTTATAAGAAGAGTTTTAGAAAAAATCACATGAAGAAGACCTTTGTCGAAACCACACTGGTTGGTTCGAAACGCGTCGACGAGGTCTTCTTCATGTGATTTTCACCGAAACTCTTCTTATAATTGATATGGATCACAGAAGCCTCATTTAAATAAAATCAAAGCATTTCTATTCCTCCAAAGTTCCCAAAAAATTAAGAATGGGACTGACTTAAATTTTCAATTCCTACTAGCCCACCAATTAAAACATGTTATGAGCAATGAAAAAGGTCGAAAATCTCGTAGTCGAAAATTGGAAAAAACACACTCCTAAACTGCCAATGAAAAGTGGCACCTTAAGAATGGATGATAAACACTTTCATGTGATCCTTTGTAGAATCGACACCATCCTAGTCCAATATAACCACATTTAATTAAATTCTCCCACGTCAAGATACAATTATGCCAATGAGCCAATATAATGTGATGATTTTAAAATGGGCATCCTAGTTCCATATAGAAGTAAACCAACAGTGCCAAGGACAAGGATTGAGCTGACTAGTGATGCAACGATATATATCAAAAACAACCATATATCCCTCCCTCAAGAGTCTACCCCATATAAGAACATCCCCATGAGTTCTTATCATTAAAAAAATCATTTGCAACTATTGTATGAAGTTGTTCAATGAGTCTGCCTCATCCCCAATATGACCAAGCTCCCTAGACCCTTTCCAAATAGGATAAGGAGTAGGTTCTAAAGAGTACCTATGTACCTGATCAAGTAAAAAGTACCCTTTTGAGTGTAATGTATCAATAACTTGAATGGGCAATTTCACTGAAATATTAACCCCCTGAATTCTATCAATACCGAGTAGGATTTTGTTCCCATTACCAAAATACCATTGAATATTGTCCATGAACCATTCTTTGACCCTTTGGAAACTACTCCAAATAAGGGATCCTTTTTTCCCACCAATGTCACCATGTGAACCATTCCACATTATTTTTGTTTTTGAGTTATTTGTCCACATTGTATCTATGAGATGTCGTAATGCTTTCTTATGTTATGTTATATAAACATTTTGACTCTATTAAATTACATAAAGATAAAAAGAAAAATAAAATAAAATAAAAATTATTAATCATAATATTAATTAAAAAATGACTCATGGAATTACATAAAATACAAAATAATAATAAAAAATTGATAATTATAATTTTTAATTATTATTAATTAAACCAACCTAGATCCATTTTAACTCTGGATCTATCAAGCTCTAAGAGGGATCAAATCTATCGAGGTGCAAACCTTTCCTCAAGTTTTTCACTCAAAAAAGAGGTTTTCACTTAGAGAGATTTGATCCCTCTCGACACTTGATAGATCTAGAGTTAAGATGGATCTAGGTTGATCATTAAATCAATTAAAATTCTAAATTTAATCTTTAATTCCAAATTTATTATTTTCATTTATTAACTGGGAAAGTGAAAATCAATAAAAGAGTCATTGAGCCATGTTTTCTTAGGTAGGTGTAGGACATTTTAAAGTTGAAAAAATTGAATGTGATCATTAAACAATGTGTTATAATATTATGGTCATAATCACTTTACCTTAGTTTGTTGATATGATAGATATTGTTAATGAATTTAATGATGAAAAATGATTAACTAAAAATTTTGAGTGCAAAGGGACAATGTAATAGTGTTCACTGGAAGAAAATGTTAATAGTAAGAATGTATTCAATTACAAATAGTCTTCATTTTGATCAATCTCAAACTATTTCCTTCTACTATTCATATTTTCATCACTATTAGTTTTGCCATATTTTCATATCGATTATATGAAAAGTGAAGTTGAAATCGTAAACCATTCAAATCTTTAACTCAAGTTATTGCAGTAAACATGGTACCCTCTCTCTCTCTCTTGCTCTCTAATACTAATAGGTTGAATTACTATAACACAAAAATTAATGCACATTGTCAATAATTTGTTTGTGTTTACACTGAAATCAAAGCACATTGTTAACCCAATCACTTTAAAATTAATGTACCATCATACATCCAGTTACATCAAATTAGAAATTAAGATCTACACTAAAATCAATGCATCTAACGCAATAAATCAAATAGGATTAGAAGAAAACATCTACATTGAAATCAATGCATCTAATGCAAGCAATCAAATAGGTTTAAAAAGCATCATCTACACTAAAAATCAATGCATCTAATGCAAACAATCAAATAGGATTAGAAATCAACATCTACACTAAAATAAATTCATCTAGTGCAGGTAATCAAATATAATTAGAAATGAACATCTACATTGAAATCAATTCATCTAGTGCAAGAAATCAAATATAATTATAAATCAACATCTACACTGGAATCAATGCATCTAGTGCAAGTAATCAATCAAAATTTGAAAACATCTACACTGAAATAAATGCATCTAGTGCAAAGAATCAAATAGAATTAGAAATCAACATCTACACTAAAATCAATGGATCTAATGCAAGCAATTAAATATCATTAGAAATCAACATCTACAATGAAATAAATGCATCTAGTGCAAGTGATCAAATAGGAATGGAAATCACCATATACAATAAAATCAATGCATCTAGTACAATAAATATTCCACCCTCTCTCCCCCCTTCATCTATGTCTATATCTCCCTCTATCTCTCCTTATTTGTCTATATACCTCACCCCTAAACATACACACTCTCTCTCCATCTCTCCCTTTTCACTTTGTCAATCTCTCTACACTTTTCTCTCTCTATATCTTCTTCCTTCCCTCTTTCCCCTTCAAACTACATGTTTTTGTCCCTCTCTCTCTCCTCCTCTCCCGCAAGTCCTCTCTCTTGTCCTTCCTCTCTCTCACTTTCTCTCCTAGCTCCATGTCTCCCCATGTCTCTCTCTCTCTCTCTCTCTCTCTCTCTCTGCCCTTCAACCGTATCACTATCTCCGTTCCTCTATCTTTCTCTCTACCCCTCTCTTCCCCCCTTCACATTTTCATCTCCCTCTTTATATCTTACCCTTCTCTCCCTCTCTCACTCCTCTCATTATCTCTCTTTGTTCTGCCTCTCCCCTCTCCTTCAGTTTATCTCCTACAGTGCAAGCAATCAAATAGGATTAGAAATTGCCATCTACACTTAAATAAATGCATCTAGCATAAGAAATATTCTCCCCTCTCTCACCTCTCTATCTATATCTATATCTCCCTCCATCTCTCCTTTGTCTCTCTATATCACCACCCAAACGCTCACACACACACACACTCCCTCTATGTCTATCTATCTTTCCTTCTCTCTATCTCTCTCTTCTTCCCTCTCTTCACCTTCCATCTATAACTCTAATTCCCTCTCTCTCTTTATATCACCCCCAAACTGTACACACTATTTCTTCATATCTATCTATCTCTCCCTCCCTCTCCCTCTATCTCTGTCTTCCCCTTCTCTCCCTCTCTCCCCCCTTATATCTTTATTCCCTCCTGCTCTCCTCTCTCACTCTTTCTCCATCTCCCTTATCACTCCCTCTCTCTCTCCACCTTTCTCTCTTTGTGTCTTTATTCTTACCTCTATATGCCTCCCACTCCCTCTCTCTTTCTCTATCCTTCTCTCCCCCTTTATCTCCATCTCTCCTTTTTTGTCTCTCTATCTCACCCCAAAACATGCACAATCTCTCTCCATATCTCCCTTGTCACTCCCTTTATCTTTCTCCATTTTTCTCTCTCTATGTCTTTCTTCTTTCCTCCCTCTCTCCCCTTCCAATTCCATCTATCTATCCCTCCCTCTCTCCTCTCTCTCAAGTCCCCTCTTTCGGCATTCCTCTCTCTTCCTTTCTGTCACTCCCTCTATCTCCACCTCTATCACTCTATGCATTTGTTCTTCCCTCCCATATATATCTAGAGTTAATATAT